>JAQSEB010000194.1:0-228916 GCA_030063045.1 Pratylenchus scribneri | reverse complement strand
CGCGCACTCTCCGGGCTTCTATTACACTTTCCCGATCTTCCAATGGCCTTCCAGGCCATTTCCCATCCATTTCGGGACTTAATCCCCCTATATTCACCTTAATCCCCCTATATCCACCTTAATCCCCCTATATCCGGCTTAATCCCAGGCACTCTCCGGGCCTCTATTACAATTCCCCAATCTTCCAATGGCCTTCCGGGCCATTTCCAATCCATTTTGGGGCTTAATCCCCCAAATCCACCTTAATCCCCTATATCCGGCTATATCCCGCGCACCCCCGGAACCGTTTATATAAGCAAGAGAGCAAAGGGGATGAGAGATAGGCATGAGGAAGAGAGCAGAGAAGAAGGGAAATCTTTACGGGTTAAAAGAATTGAAAGTACGGGTTAAAAAAATGTTCCTATTTTTTACGGGTTAAAAAAATTGAAAGTACGGGTTAAAAAAAATATATGCCATAAAAATACCCAATAGCTAAGACAAGCGCTCGGTCGCCGCTTCGCGGCTCCCGAGCGCTTGCAATACGCCATTAAAAAGAAAATTATTAAAAATGGTAACATTTTTTGGATTAAAATTAGTCTAAATTTGAAGATAGAAATTTTTACTACCATTTCCCTTCAATATTTGGATAGCCTCAATTCTTCTTGTTCACATTCATTCCATTATCATAAGCTAATCTTCCTATATTCATCCTTTACTATCACCTCCCTTAATCCTTTCACATCCTTCTCTCATCCTCACATGCATCTTTTATTGTCTCCTCATTCAGGTTTTTTCATCCTCTCATTCATTACTTCTCAGTTCTCACTCATGACTCATCCATCCCTATTCAAGCTCTTCTCATCCTTGCCTTCATTTTATTCAATTCATTAAACTCTTTTCATTCTTCCGTCTCATTCGTCATTTTTCTTACTTTCGTTCGTCTTTTCTCTTCTTCCCATTCATCTCCTCATTCATCCTTCTCATCTTCATATCATCCCTTTTCATCCTCCCAATCATCTCTTCTCATCTTCATATTCATCCCTTTTCATCCTCCCATTCATCTCTTCTCATCTTCATATTCATCCCTTTTCATCCTCCAAATCATCTCTCTCTTCTTATCCTCTCAATCATATCTTCATATCTTCTCATTCATCTCTTTCATCTTCTCATTCATCCCTTTTCATCCTCCCAATCATCTCTTCTCATCTTCCCATTCATCCCTTTTCATCCTCCCAATCATCTCTTCTCATCTTCCCATTCATCCCTTTTCATCCTCCCAATCATCTCTTCTCATCTTCATATTTATCCTTTTTCATCCTCCCAATCATCTCTTCTCATCTTCATATTCATCCCTTTGCATCCTCCCATTCATCTCTTCTCATCTTCATATTCATCCCTTTTCATCCTCCAAATCATCTCTCTCTTCTTATCCTCTCAATCATATCTTCATATCTTCTCATTCATCTCTTTCATCTTCTCATTCATCCCTTTTCATCCTCCCAATCATCTCTTCTCATCTTCCCATTCATCCCTTTTCATCCTCCCAATCATCTCTTCTCATCTTCCCATTCATCCCTTTTCATCCTCCCAATCATCTCTTCTCATCTTCATATTTATCCTTTTTCATCCTCCCAATCATCTCTTCTCATCTTCATATTCATCCCTTTTCATCCTCCCATTCATCTCTTCTCATCTTCATATTCATCCCTTTTCATCCTCCCATTCATCTCTTCTCATCTTCATATTCATCCCTTTTCATCCTCCAAATCATCTCTCTCTTCTTATCCTCGCAATCATATCTTCTCATTCATCTCTTTCATCTTCTCATTCATCCCTTTTCATCCTCCCAATCATCTCTTCTCATCTTCCCATTCATCCCTTTTCATCCTCCCAATCATCTCTTCTCATCTTCCCATTCATCCCTTTTCATCCTCCCAATCATCTCTTCTCATCTTCCCATTCATCCCTTTTCATCCTCCCAATCATCTCTTCTCATCTTCCCATTCATCCCTTTTCATCCTCCCAATCATCTCTTCTCATCTTCATATTTATCCTTTTTCATCCTCCCAATCATCTCTTCTCATCTTCATATTCATCCCTTTTCATCCTCCCATTCATCTCTTCTCATCTTCATATTCATCCCTTTTCATCCTCCCATTCATCTCTTCTCATCTTCATATTCATCCCTTTTCATCCTCCAAATCATCTCTCTCTTCTTATCCTCGCAATCATATCTTCATATCTTCTCATTCATCTTCTCAATCATCCCTTTTCATCCTCCAAATCATCTCCAATCATAATTGCTCGGAGGAAGCACTCGGTCACCGCTTCGCAGCTCCCAACCGCTCCCATTGGTTCAAAAATATCAACTTTATTTCGGGATTTACATCCCATTCTTTAGAAATTTCTCACTAAAATCCATTAACATTTGTCATTTCACATTACTTTGTTATCGCCAAATTCCATGGTATTTTTCAATTATATTTATATGACATTTCACTAATATCCACATAATTTTTTTTAATAATTCTCAGTCAGCTAATCTATTTATAATCAATCAAATATAATAAGTCAGTTCTCTCTGTGCGAAATGTTGCATAATGCCAAAGCAAAAAAATTTAAAAATTATTCCAAATATTTATTTGTTTTTGGATGAAATGTCTAAAAAACAGCTAATATTTAAAATTAAAAATGACTAAATAATGAAAATTTTTATTTTTCAAAAAAATATTGAAAATAAACTTAAAATATGCGGAATTAGATAAAAATAGATGAGAATTCAAAAAATAAAGAAAATGTAGGCACCGAAATATACAAAATTAATACGAAAAAATCCTAGATGTATGGGAAACGAATGGGTGACGAGATGAAAAATGAATGAAAAATGGAATGAATTGAATCAAAAATATGAGAATGAATAGAAAAAAAAATTAATACGAAAAAATCCTAGATGTATGGGAAATGAATGGGTGACGAGATGAAAAATGAATGAAAAATGGAATGAATTGAATCAAAAATATGAGAATGAATAGAAAAAATAAAAATTGAGAAAATATAAAAAATTTATAAAAAAAAATCAGAAGTAAATAAAAGGTAAAAATGTTTTGAAAGAAGTGGAATTGAATAAAACGTTTTTATATTATAAATATAAATATTGATAATTAAATTAATGAAATAAAAATTTATGTACTTATAAATTTCATTTTAATTTCTTTGTTTCAATTCAAATATCGATGACCTAAATGTTTTTTTATGCATTCATGATAACAAATTCTTAATTTTTTTCAGTTATACATTTGTATTGCTTTTCTCTATTCAATAATATTTTACAGTTTCGTTAAAATTCTGGCCCTTAAAACTAAACAATATGAATGGAAATTTGAATTTTTGATTATAAAAAGACGTTGTGGAAAAGTGATGGTTTTTTTTATTTTGTATATTGCACATTCATGCACTTTTTAATATTTTCTTCCAAATTATATACCTGCTGGGTTTTCAAATGAAAAACGTGATTTGTCGTCGGATTATCATGAATATATTCTCTGACTTTTCTCTTTAATTTTAGTTTTGTCATTGTAAACAATAAAATGAATCATTCATAATTGAAGACAAAGGATAAAACCACAATTTTAAAGGGAAATGGAATATAATCAAAAGAAAGGACAATAGAAAATTTTGCAATCGCAGAAATGACTAAATTTTTGCCAGATGTCTGTTTCTCTTTATTCCGCCATCCGCCTAATAAAAATCCCCATCAATCGCCTCTGTATATGTAAAGAATTTTTTATAGTCAATTTATTTCATTCTCATTCCTTCCTGAACTTCATTAATTTGAAATTTTTAAAAATATTTATTGAATATTAAACAATTTTAATTATAATTCCTAATTATGGATCCATCCAAAAGTGCCGTTGATGATATGAAGGAAGAAACAAAAGAAGGAGGAAGAGGTACATTTTATAATAAAATACATTTTGCCCCTATTTCTCGAGAATTCAAAAATGATTTGTCTTTGAATAAAGTGATTTCGATTAAGGAGTATTCATTAACCTTAGCTTAAAAATTGCATTTCTTTGATTAAATTGTTTGATATTCGAAAATGAATTCTGGCCTGACATTCCAGATATATATTAATTAATTATATTTAAAAAATGAATATACTTTTAGTTGACTCTTCCAAAAACGCGGAAAGAATTAGAAGGCACAGAGCACGGCTTACAGAAGAAGAAAAGAATATGCGAAAAGCAAAAAATGCCGAAAGAATGCGTTGTGAACGGAAAGCTGAAACAAAGGAAGAAAAGGAGAAAAGGCAAAAAAATGGTAATAAAAATTACAAATTAAATTGTAATTATATAAAATTTTAAGATTCTGCTCTGAAAAAAATGAAATGGGACCAATTGAAGGAATTGCCGTCAAAAAAGTACTTAGGCGCGATGAATAATCAAAAAATCAGATTTGATGAGATTGTTCTGCGACATCCAGAATGGAAAGAATTCGTTCATAATGGCTTTTTTTGCGAATCAATTGACAATTTATGGAATATGGATTCGGAGCACTATAACAAAATATGGCAGTTCGCACAAAAAGAAGATAAATATCTTGATGCCTTTTTGCATCTTAAAAGAGCAATTGAAATTAATGAAATTGGCATTGGAAATGAAGCGAAGAATAAATTGAAGGATTGGAACCTCAATGATTTCAAAATTTGGGCAAACAAATTTATTGAAGCGGAAGGAATGAAGCCTTTGCCCATTTTTTCTCTGAAAGATATATCTGGATTAGAAGGCTTTTATGAAGGTTAATTTTTACAGCAAAAATAAATTAAAATCTTTATAAAATTTTAGTATATATTCAAATAAAGGCCCTCAAAAAAACGAATTTTCTTCATGTGGATTTCTTCGAATTTTTGATTTCAGATGGGGAATGCAAAGTAAACATAATATTTTATTCTACTCACTTTATTATTTTAAGGCGGTTTTGATCATACCACCGGAAATGGGAATCGATATTGGTCAGGAATACATCATTAAGAAGTGTGACTTTTTTTGGAATAAAGGTGTTGTGAACTAAATATTATTTTTCATGTAATTATTCATTCACTTCAGATGATGGATGCCCGTTTTTGCATTTATATGCGCCAATATACATCGAAAAAGCGACCGTAAACAAGATAGAAATTGTGGAAATTGATGATCTGCATTACCCAAAGTGGGATTTTGAACCGAATGAAATGGACAGCAATATCAACTCTATGGAGATGGAAGAAATGGATTAAAAATGTTATGAATGATTGAGGAATGTCGAGATTAATAATTTGATTGATTCATTATGACGAATTTTTATATTTGAATAATTAAAAAATAAAATGGAATTCGGAATTAACATAAATGTTGTAGTTGGAATGGAATTAATAAATATTATTTTTTTTATAATAAATCAACAAAATAGTGATAATATTTTTGAAAATTTAAATGTTTGAGTGACGACTTATTAGGAATTACTGATGAGAATTTTTGGAAAATTATGGGAAATAACGTGAAAAAGCAAGTGATAGAAAAATATGAGTAGGTTGCCAGCAGATTGACTGAGAGAGAAATAAATATTAGCTGAAATAATTGAGAAATGATGAGAATGCAATTAATAAAAATTGAGAATATTTGTGCCATTTAATCAACTTAATTGAATTAAAATTCTTTATTTGGATTTTGGAATTAAAATAAACATAGACAATCAAACATTTTAATCGTCCTATTATGTTTGTTTTCCTTTTACAGTCAATGAAATAATTTTTTTAAAAATTTTGACAAGCGTTCGGGAGCCGCGAAGCGGCTCCCGAACGCTTGTAATTAAAAATATTCTCATTTAATTTATTGGAATATTTTAAAATTGTTTATTTCCATTCTAAAAATATTTCTTTTCCTTTATTTCTTTATTCTTTATGCCTAAAAGCTATTTTTCTTTATTCCTTAACTATATCATTCATTTTGGATATTTTCGAACAAAAAAATATTTAAACAACATAACGCCAGAAAAAATTTAAACGCCCTTATTTGTTTTGCGTTCGGTCGAGAACTCGTTTAGTATATTAGGACGAGCGTTGGCGCGGCATCCCAACGCTCGTCAAAACGTTTTAAAATATGAATGATGTAAAATTCTAAATTGCAAATTTTTTTAAATTAAAAGTGGAAAATATAAAATACCCTCCCTTATATTAATTAATGATTATCATCTTTATCTATATCTCTAATCCATTATTTTTAGTTCTATTCATTCATTATTCAAATTGTCGTTCATTCATCCCAAAATTCTCGACCATTTCCGGTTTTCAATCTTTCATTCTTAACCATTCCCCCATTTTATGTTTCATTCTCAGAAAATCCAGGCACTTTCTATTCATTAGCGAAAATTTCCGACATATTATGGTTCATTTTCTTAATTCCCGGCATTTTTTTTCATTCTCGTGTATGTCTGCATTAAATGCCGAGAGTTCCCATTATTTTACTCTTTGTTCCCGTTAATTCTCATCATTTTCTTTTTATTCTCGATATTAACTTTCATTTTTGACTTTTCACAACATTTTTACATTACCTAATAATTCTCGATTATTCTTGGACAATTCATTTCATTTTACTCATTATTTTTTATCAAAATTCTGGAATTTGGCACTCATCTTGACAATAATTCTATGCTTTACCTCTCTTTCTCATTCATTCTAACCCATTTCCGTTTTTTCTTTCCATTTAAACCTTATTCCAATTAATAAAATGCTTAAGGGAGCGCCCGGTCGCCGCTGCGCGGCTCCCGGCCGCTCCTATTGTCAATTTTCAATACTTCTCATATTCTTTTGTCATTTTAGATTCCCAGCAGTACAATTTACTTAAATTTTAATTAAATAATTATTATTTAATAATTATTTACTTAAAATAATTAATTAAAATGATGAAATATATTATTTTTAAATTAATTATAGTCCACGGCAAAAATATTTATTTTAATTTCCTTCATTTCTTTATATTTATACACTAAAACCTCTTTTTCCTTTATTTCTTCAGTCTATCATTTAATTTTTGGATAAAAAGTCTTAAAATACAAAATGCCAAAATTAAGCGTAAATTTAAGTGCCTCTTTCGCGCGTTACTAACACTCCCACTTAATATATAGGATAAGAGAATATAAGAGAATACTCCACGAAATACAAAGCCATCGATAGCTTATGGCGACAATTATAATTATAATAGGCCCTGTGACTGACAATAGGTTAACTCTGCCTTAAAAAAGAGAAGCAGCAGGTCATAGCCATTGAATTTTGTGGGGAATGATGGACGAAATATTACTAGATAAAACTAAAGCAAGGGTCAAAAAGGGAATGTGAAGGCAGTGGGCTGTGATGTATGGAGCATTTGGCTGTTTATTTGTTTGGGAAGAGTGTGGAAAATGGGGCCTTTTTGTGCCCTTCCAACGCATCTGCAATTTGCCCCCATTCATCCATCAAATTCCCTTTTTTCCCTTGTATCTTTGGTTTAATTACCCAAGTTTGAGGTAGTTATTGTTTCCTACCAGTGTTTTTCTGTTCCTGGTTTTATCTGTCTCTCCTGTCCCTGTCTCTGTCCCTGGTGGTGGGACAGGGACAGATTTCAAATCTGTCTCTCCCAAAAATGCATCTCTCCTGTCCCTGTCTCTGTCCCTGGTGGCGGGACAGGGACAGAGACAGGACAGGGACAGAGACAGACAAAAAATCTGTCCCAAAATCTGTCCCTAACAGGATCTGTCCCTGAAATATGTCCTGTCTCTGTCCTGTCCCTGTCTTTCAATGCCGGGACAGGAGAGATGGCCTGTCCTGTCTTTCTCGTAAATTACTCTGTCCTGTCTCTGTCCCTGTCTTTCAAAGCCGGGACAGGACGAGACAGGGACAGAGACAGGGTGGGACAGGACAGGCTCCGCAGGGACAGAAAAACACTGTTTCCTACCCTCTTCACCGAGTGGTTTGGAATAAATTTTGGAATTGCATTGCCCAACATTGTTGGGTGGTGCTTAAAAATAAAAAAATTTAATTGCATTATTTTTTCATTTTTAATTATTATAAAAAATTATTCTCTCGAAATAAAAAATTGATTCATTTTTATAAATTTATTTAATTAAGATTGTTGGCATATATTTAATAATCAAATCACAAATAATTACAAAAAAATTCACATCAATTTATCTTCTGTTACCGACGACAAATTTTAGCTTTGATTTGTGAAATTGCCTAAAGATTAATTAGCTTTAACCGGAATGGAAATTGAATTTTCAATGGAAATAGGGCAGATAATTTTGAAAATAACCATCAAATTCATTTTTGCCTGATTATGAATAAATGAATTTAATAAAAAGAAAGAACCATAATGGAAAGAATTTATAATTATTACTCCGGAATTTGATTTATTAAACAAACATATGACCTCAAATGATAGTAATTAAAACTTATTATTTATTATCATTAAATTACATATAAATATAAAATATTATTTATTATCATTAAATTACATATAAATATAAAATATTATTAATTTTTCTAATTCTCAATTAACAATTTAAGATTTAGTAATTATTAATTAATTATTTTGTTTCCTTGTATTTTAAGTATTATTTTCCTTTAAAATTATCATTACTTTTAAGCCTCCGGATATCCCCAGAGGCAGATGTTTGGAGCAAAACTCCAAAATAAAAATTTAATTTTGATATTTTTGATTTTATTTTAATTAAATATATTTTTATTCATTCAATTTCCATTTAATTTCAATTTTATTCATTTTAATTCTTTTATTCAATCAATCCCATCCACTTCCCTTCCAACCAAAGTTCACATTTCCTTTTTTACACAATTTCTCGCCAGCCAGCCAGCCGCCCCCATCCCATTCAATCAGCACCCCTTATTAGTTTTGTCCTTGGGATTGGAAGAGGGAAAATGGCAACATTTTCCCTCGCAAATAGAAAACATCCATTTTTCTAACCTTGAGGGGGGCAAAAAAAGTGGGGAGAAAAATTGAACAGTCATTCCACCATTTTGAGCAAAATTGCCTATCGGGCGAATATGAGAAAATTGTGAGGAAAAGGGAGCTGGCTGGGAAATTTATTACTTTTTATGTTTTAATTTCAATTTTAACCACTTTTACGTTTCCCCTAAGGCAAATTAATGTTGATTTGGGTAAATAAGGAATACGTCTATCGGACGTTTGAGTGAATTAATAAAGATTGAATTTGCCTTAGGGTGAAATTTATCAAAATATATATTTTACCACTTTATCACTAATTCACAAATTTAATTTTACTTATTAATAATTTTGAATTTAACTCTTTTTCAAACGCCATTAGGGCAATCCAAACAATTATTAGAAAATTATTTAAATGGTAAATTTGTGAATTAGTAGATAATACGATGAAATTTGGTTTACTGATTTTATATAAATTTATAATTGTCCACACTATTTTTGCTTTAATGTTGAATGCCTTCTAAATTAATATCGCGATTTTGTATTTCCATTTCGGTTTAATTACCCAAGTTTGAGATTTTCATATAAATAAAATTTTGTGAACAATCAATCAAATCAATTGGAATTTACTAAAATAAAATTTGGCAACTTTATTTGGGTAATTTTCCACTGGGCAAATTAGTGTTCGATCGTAGCGAAATCGCAACAGATTTTGCTTATTTGGCGACCCTTGTGCATTTGCGAACTTGCACAATCTTGCATCGATCCCCACCAGTGAAAAGCCAAGGCTCAGCTCAGACTCCTTGGACCTGGGTGCCCGATCAAAAGGTGCAAACTTGGTGTCCGATCCCCTCTTGTGAAAAGCCCAAGGCACGGCTCAGACTCCTTGGGACCTTGAGCCCGATCAAAAAGGACATTGATCAACACCGGATCAACAACTTCTGGTGGATAAATTTTTAAATTTTATAAAATTTTCTAATAATAATTGAAAAATTTTTTGCCAGTCTATCGGACAAAAGGCAATAAATTTTGTAAATTGAGAATAATCTAGCTTCCTATCGGGAAGTTTTTTGAGTTTTAATTAAATTTATATTTCTCATACAAAGTTCTTGTTCAATTATCGTTATTCCTATCGGGAATTAAAACGATTTGATTAAATTCGGGAAAATGGTAACTGTAATAAAAGAAAGGATCAAACTCTTAAAAGTACTGGTCATTGAAATATTAGAGAGCCCAATACCAAATCTTACTTATCAGGACCTCGAAAATGACCCTAGAGCGACCAAAACGGAATGGGAAAGGGCAGAATTAGTGCTTCAAGATCTAGAAATGTACTTGCAAGAATATGAGGGTTCAAGAAAGGATTGGATGGGCTATTTATCGAAACAAAGTGAAGCGAATCGTGCGCTAGCAGACACGGAAATGAACACCTTTTTGGAGGAGAATGCACCTAATCTAAGAACGTTGCATAAGAAAATCAGAGATTTGAAAAAAGAATCAGCACAATGGAGAGTTAACATTCAAGAATATGACAGAAACCAAAACAGAACAGCTTCAGGCCTGGATAATGATTCAACGCAAGGTCAACAAAATGAAATGTTTGAGGCAAATAAGAAAGCAATGGAAAAAATGGCCAGAGCATTCGAAAATCTCAGTCGACGATCAGCGGCACCAGCTGATGATCCCGATTTTGCTGCGCAAGGATCCAGCAAGAAAGGAGGAATAAATCTGCCGCCTATTAAGCTTCAGACATTCAAAGGAGGGAGAGACTGGGCTGAATTTTGGGATCAGTATCATGTTGGAATCCATAAAGATAATAGCCTATCGTCGGCTAGAAAGCTTATCTATCTCAAGACCCTTGTCGAGGGTGAACCGAAAGACTTGATCTATGGATTGTCGAATATTGATAAGAATTATATGATTGCTGTGGAAATTCTTCAAAAGAAATATGGGAACAATGAAGCAAACATTCAGCAGCTGCATATGGACTTGGCCAATTTGAAACCATCAACAACCTTTGCTGAAGATGTCAAGTTACAAATCGAGGCAGAAAAGATTATGAGACAGCTCGAATGCTACAAAGAAGATGTGAACAACCCTCAAGTGCTCATTGCTCTGCAAAATAAGGTGTCAAAACCGACATTAAGGAAAATTATGGAACTCAAAAAGTTAACTCCAGCTGATCAAAAGTGGGATACTAAGAAATTTCGAAAAGCTCTGAATATAGTGATTCAGGATGAATCAGAAGTGGAACAAATTTACCGTCAAAAACATTCAATCATACGAAAAGAAAATCCAGCAGAAAAGAGTCATCGCAAAGAGCCTAAACTCCTATCGGGAGATCAAACAATGGCATTTGCGGCAGTGGGAAAACCATTTGAAAAGAAAGTTACAAGCGCAAATGAGAACAAAGGGAATTTCGTTGGAAGAAAAAGGGACAAATATTGTGTCCTATGCGAAGGTGGAAATCATTCGACAGCTGAATGCCGGAAGCATCCGAATATAAGAGCAAGATTAGAACAAGCAAAAAAGATGAAGTTGTGTGCAAGATGTTTTAGGAATGACCACAAATCGTGGCAATGCGTGAAAGTCTTTAGACCATGCTTCTGGTGCAAAGGAAGTAATCATATTAGCCCACTTTGCCCATCTAAATTCAAAACTGAAAAGGAAACTATCTCCACAGTTTTTGATGGGTATGAAAGTGAAGAAGAAGAGAAAGAAGAAAAAGCGGACGAAGAAGAATATGTTGATCAATATGATAGCGAAGAAGAAGAAAAACCAGAAGAGCAACCAGAAGAAGAAGAAGAAGAAGAAAAAGAAGAACAGGTTACAACTTCATTTGTGGCTTTGAAACCCAAACAAAAGATGCAAAGAATTTTGCAATGTGCTAAAGTCAAAATATTCAATCCGAAGCGTCCAACAAAGACAAAAGAAGCTTATATAGTCTTCGATAATGGAAGCCAACGTTCATTTATTAGGGAAGACTTAGCCAAAAGTCTTAATTTATCCAAATTGGAATCCATTCACTTAAACCTATCGGGTTTTATGGAATGTGATTTGGGAAATGTTCACACAAATGATACTCAATTTGGAGTTATGACTAAATTTGGACCAATGCTAGTCGAAGGCACTCGCATGGAAAAAATTATTAAACCAGTCACGTATATTCCTATCGTGGAATCTGAATTAAATGAAGATGAATTGCTTATCCCTAAAGACATAGTCAAAACTGATATATTGATTGGAATTGACCAGATAAGAATGTTCGAAATCGTTGATCGGTATCAACTCCCAAGCGGGTTTTGGATTTCTGACTCAAAAGTGGGACCATTTATCAGCGGAAAAGGCCAAACCAAAACAAAGGGAAGACAAATTGAGCAAATTGGAATTACTATTATGGCTAATGTTCTAGATATGGATGAGCAAGAAGAATTAAAGATTAACCTATCGGGTGAAAAACTGAAACAAATCGAGAATTTATGGTTTTCGAATGAGGAAATGGGTCTAAAAGATGTCGAAATTAATGATGAAGACATTTGGATTAAGCAGCTCAATATTCAAAGAGATGAGGAAGGAAGATATGCAATTTCTTTGCCCTACAATGATCGAGCGAATGCACTTTTACCCAATTATGGTCTGGCTTATGGAAGACTGCTCTCAAATTTAAAACATATGAAGCAAAAACCAGAATTAATCCTGAAGATTGATGAGATATTCAAAGAACAATTGAAGCTAGACATAATCGAAAAAGTGATAGACTGGAAACATTGGCAGGGAGTTTTGCATTACATTCCACATCAACCAGTGATTAGAGAAGATAAAGAAACCACGAAAGTCAGAAATGTCTCAGATGCAAGTGCAAAGGATAAGAATGGACTTTCGATTAATCAATGCTTGGAAAAAGGACCTACTCAAATGAATGACATTTCAGGAATTCAACTTCGAAGTCGTTTACCTAAATACCTTATTTGTGCAGACATTGAAAAAGCATTTTTACAAATTCGGATTAAAGAAGAAGATCGAGATGCATTACGATTTTTGTGGAAAGATAACCCTTTAGATGATCAGTCACCTATCGTGGTGTATCGATTTAAGGGAATGCCTTTTGGACTGATCAGTAGTCCAGCCTGCTTGAATACCATTCTGAGCCTGCATTTGGATCAACACGGATCAGAATTAGCAAAGCAGATCAAAAATAACATTTATGTTGATGACATAACACAGGGAGAAGAAAATGAAGACAGAATTATCCCAGTTTGCAATGAAATGAAAGATATATTCAAGACAGCAATGATGAATCTACGAGGATTCTGCGTGAACCATCTCGAAGCTTATGAGAAAATTCCTGAAGAAGATAGAGCAAAGATGGAAGGAAGGAAAATTCTGGGAATAAGATGGGACCCAAAGGAAGACACAATTACCATTCCATTACCGGAATGGAAAGAAGGAAGCAAATGCACAAAAAGGACAATGCTTTCTCAAACGGCATCAGTTTTTGACACTCTAGGTCTAACAAGTCCATCGTTGCTTTCAGCCAAGAGAATTATTCAAAGTGTATGGAAATTGGACTTGAATTGGGACAATCCGGTACCAGAAGACATTCAAAAAGCTTGGATAAAATGCATGGAAGATTGGAAAGAAGTAAAATTCACGTTTCCAAGAAGGTTGTTCTCAAGAACCCTATCGGGGTCAAAGCAACTGTCGCTTGAAGTTTTTGCAGATGCCTCAGGGTATGCCTTTGGGATTGTTGTTTATCTGAGAGCTGAATTTGAGGATAAAAGCGTTCAGTTTGCCTTTCTTCAAGGAAAAAGTCTAGTTAGGCCCATAAATCTACCGGAAAAGCAAAATACAATCCCAAAAATGGAACTGCATGCACTTAAATTAGCCGTAAAATTAGCAATACACGTTCAAAAAGAATTGAAATCGGAAATTGAAGTGAAGAAAATACAGTTATGGACAGATTCAAAAGATGCAATTGATTGGCTCAACAGTCACAAAAGACATGAAAGATTCATTCAAAACAGATTGAATGTCATTCGACCTTTTGAAGTGAAGCATGTTAAAGGAGAATTGAATCCAAGTGACATCGCATCAAGAGGTTGCACAGCAATTGAACTGATGAATCATCCTTACTGGTTTCATGGCCCATTGTGGATGAATGATGAGAATTCTGAAATTCTATCGGAATTTAATTCAGAAAAATGGCATGAAGAAGAAATGACCATGGAAAAATATGACACAATTCTGAATATTAACATCAAACAAATAAAGGAAGATGAATGTTTAGTTCAAGACTGGAGCAGATACAACAGTTTATCAAAATTGAAAAGAATTGTGAGCTACGTGCAGATGTTTACGGATAAATGCAAAGAAGGCAAACAGAAAACCAACAAATTGCCTAAAAATGAGGACGAATTAAATAAGCTGATTGAAAAATTGGAACAGGTGACAGCAGAACAGATGGCAAAAGCGGAAATTCTCTTAATTAGAGAAGCCCAACAACTTTTTCCACCCGAAGCTAATCTCTTTCGAGAGAAACAATTCGAATATAATGAAGTAGGATTATTGATTTGCCAAAGCCGACTCACCAAAAGTGATTTAACAATGGAAGCAAAAATTCCGATTTATCTGCCTAAAAACTCACCTTTGACTAAGCTGTTTATCAAATACTATCATTGGAAATTATACCATGCGGGAATATCGACAGTGTTAGCCGAATTAAGACAAAGATTTTATATTCCACAAGCGAGAAGAACAGTCTTTGATGTGCTCAATCGAAATTTATTGACAAAATGTTATGTTTGCATTAAGCATAAAACAAAAGCTTATGCTTTGCCAAAAATGCCTCCTTTACCTACCTATCGGGTGCTAGGTAAAAGGCCGTTCCAATTTATTGGACTTGACTATTTTGGTCCCATGATTGTTAAAGAAAGTGATAAAAATCAGAAAGTGTGGGGATGCCTATTCACTTGTGCGACGACCCGTGCTATTCACATTGAATTAGTAGAAGATTGTACAGCAAGTGAATTTCTTTTGGCCTTCAAAAGGTTCATTGGACGAAGAATGGAACCAGAAATTATCATTTCAGACAATGCACTACAATTCAAACTTGCTTCTCGCATAATCAAGCGATTGTGGTCAAAAGATCAAAGTGATTGGAATAAAGTGTTCACAGACAAGGAAGTTCGCAATTTCACTAGTGAAAATGGAATTCGATGGCAGTTCATAACTGATCGAGCACCGTGGGCTGGGGGAATGTACGAAAAGATGATTGATCTGACCAAAAAGCCATTGAAGCGTGTGCTTGGAAAGACATTAGTGAAGAAAAGTGAATTACAAACAATTTTGATTGAAATTGAACGCATTGTCAATTCAAGGCCATTGACTTATATGGGAGAAAGTGACACAATAAGACCATTAAGACCGATTGATTTTCTTATTCCTTACCAAACAGCTTCCTATCGGGAAGGAGTTTTGGAATTGGAATTACCCATGAATCCAACAAAAGAAAATCTGGAAAACCGTTTTCGGATTTTATCTGAATTGTCTGATAAAATATGGAATATTTGGAGAACCGACTACCTATTAGCTCTCAGAGACTCTCAAAAATTCGGGGAGAAGAAAGGACAAAAAATTTTGGAGTTGGGAGAGGTCATCCTAGTGGATGAAGAGAATTTGCCCCGAAGTCGATGGAGAATGGGAGTTGTGACTGAATTTAGAATGAGTTCGGATGGCAAAGTGCGATCAGCCGTAGTCAGAGTCTGGGATGGAAAGAAATGGGGACAAATCAATAGGCCAATAAACAAATTATATCCTTTAGAGGTGAAATCAAAGATAATTGAACAAGAACAAAACTCTCTATCGGAGAAAATCGATAGAATTAATGAAAATGATCAAACACCTCTATCGGAGGATGTAAACTTGATTATTTCAGAACCAATGGCCGAAAATCAAGACACGTCCCAAATGATCGAAGACCAAGAAACGTCCCTATCGGGGAATAATGTTTCTTCGGCTCGAGTTCAACTGGAAAATTGGGAACTTTTGGCTGAATGCGATCATGAAGAATGCGAGCCAATATGGTTTGGCAATCTTTTGGAAATGGTTCCGGACAATTGGGATAAACTCAATGAGGTGGTGCAATGCCGAATTCGTTATGTGTCAATTTTCAAGCTGATCACAATGATGTGGGTGTTAACCTTTGGCTTGGATGAACATCAAATGTATGAATTGCTTGGCAACATCTCGAATACAAATGGAATTCATCTATGTATGGAGTGCGTTAAATTTAAGGAAGGAATGAGAAAAGGGAAAGGACGAATTCTCAACACCAAACCAAATGCATCCATGATGAAGAACCATAAGATAAAGGGAAAAGTCGATGGGCTAAAATTCACTCGGACGATATTGAAGGACATATTCAAATTGTGGATGAACAAATGTAAAGTGGCTGAGAGACAACTGCATCTTAAGCCTTGGGGATTTGTGACAATGGAAGTTGTGAATGATGAATGGGAATTGGCAAGAGAATGGGCAGACACTATCACTATGCAAAGAATCCCTCTGAATTACGCCTTAACACCGGATTTGGCACACTCAAATGTTGTGTTTATTGGCGATGAACTATCGGTTCTAATGGGCCAAGCTTTTGGGAAATGTTATATGTGGCAACCATCAAACATTGACGACATTGTTCAAGAATTTTCCGACAAATTGTTCTTGACTCGAGAAGTGGACCACGTCATACTGTACTTCGGAAAATATACATTGGAGAGAGGGCAACCGAACCGAATAATCGGAATTTGGGACCAGATGCGAACCGTTTGGTTGGAAAGAGGAATTGTTGGAGTGTTTATCATGCCACCGACCAATAAAAGAGAATTGAAGGCAAAAATTGACGACAACTTCAATTTATTTGTGGAGACAAGATCAACCGATTCGATTCGGGTTCTGAATCCGAATTACACATCTCGAGAAGCAATACCCAGTGATGAGGACTTGGCAATGATCATCCAGCAGTTGGAATATTGGAACATCAGTAATGAAGAGAAGCCCTTAACTTGGCAAGAGAGGAAAGGAAACTTCGAAGCCACTGGCCCTTGTCGAATGAGCGGACGATCCAGTGAAATGGAAGCTCTACACCTATCGGGTGTTAATGAGCCCGGTTCATCTGGAACAAGTCGTCAAAGCAACCGTTCTGGTGAGGAAACTCTACTCCTATCGGGAGTTAATGAGCCCCATTATTCAGAAGCTCAGCATCTCTCTGATGAGCCATGCTCGTCAAACAACATGGACCAGCTGCAATGTTCTGAAGGTTTTGTTCAACGACTGGCCAATTTCGCCAATCAATGTTCAATTAGAGAAGATCTTCATCCGATGCTAAGGCCTAGAAAACGAATCGAGCCTCCTTCTCCTGACTTCCACCGGAAAAAGGCAAGAGATGACAGCCCCAATCCACCTCCCGTGGATCCAATTACCGATGATGAAGAAGATTATGGGGGCCCAGTAAAACCATTCTTTGGATGCCACAGTTTTCTATCCAACATGTTTGAGGCTTCGTTCGAGTTGGATGGTCGACGTTACATCTCAAGCGAGCATGCATATCAATATGCCAAGGCAATGTACTTTGGTTATACCAAAACTGCGGCAGACATAATACGTTACGGCAGTCCGTTCACAGCAAAACGCTTGGCCAAAGGCTATAGGCTGAACGAGCAATACAAAAAGAGACTTGAACCTGGCTCCCGCCCATACATTAGGAACGAATGGAGGAATCACTGTATCATGGTGATGCGGAAAATAGCAGCTGCCAAGTTTGAACAAAATCCGCAATTGGCGGAAATGTTGCTGAGGACAAAACCTAAGATTTTGGCCGAAATGACTGAAACAGACGATTTCTGGGGCACAGGAATAGCTATCGGACATCGGGATGAACAACATCGAGAGAGATGGCCAGGCCAAAATCTTATGGGCCAAATTCTCATGGAAGTTCGGAACAATCTTCAGCTTAATCAGGGTTCATCCCTATCGGGGATTAATAACCCACCTGACAATGCTGGTTCATCCCTATCGGGGAATAGTAACCCACAAATTAATGCTGGTTCGTCCCTATCGGGGAGTAATGACCGCAAAGAAAATGAGGAAAAGGCTACTCAATCAAATATTTTGGTCGAAATAAATTACAATGATGATGAATTGGATTATGATGAGGAGGATTGGAGTGATAGAAATTGGCAAGGAAATATCGAATTTAGCGATTTGCTTCAACGCCTTAAGATTCAGTTCGACAATTTCAACAAATTAACCGATGAAATGTGGGAATTTTATGCTACAAATGTTCAAAGTCGTGAAAGTTATGAACGAAAAATGAGAGTGGTTGATGACATACAACGGAAAGTGGGAGCCTTGGGCACGGTAACCTTGTTTGGATCCTCTCGATCACACATTGGCAAAGATAACTCGGACTTGGACATGTGCATTATTCCTCCCGGACGTCATGTAAAAGTAGATGAAGTTGAGAATGCTAACAAATATCAAAAGGAAATGCTTTTTGTTGTTCGTCGATTGCCCTTTAAGGGCTACAGTTCACAAGTGCATGGTGGTCGAGTTCCCGTGCTCAGGCTCGTCGGTCACAACATGCAAATTGATATAACCTATGGCAACAGTACAGGACTTCGGAATACGACTTGGCTAAATCATTTATGCAGTCATGAAGCCAGATTAGCTCCGTTGTTATTCAGTATCAAAGAATGGGCAAAATTCCATCGAATAAACGACGCAAGCAGACACTCTTTCAGTAGCTGGACTTGGATTCTGCTCACCATATTTGCTCTCCAACACACGGATCCTCCTGTTTTTCCACCTCTATCGGAGGACATGGATAAACTAGAGAAAAGCAGAAACAATTCGTCTATAGCTGAACTGATTATGCACTTCTTTGGATTCTGGAACAAACACCCTTTGGAGAAGGATAGTGTGAGTGTGCGAGAGGGAAATTGGATTCCAAAAAAGCGTCAAACATACATTGTCGAGGTCGAAGAACCCTTAAAGCCAGAGGTGAACACAACTGCGTGCATTGAATCAAGTCAGCAATTAAGATCGATTACAAAAGCCATTGAAGAGACAAAAGTCAAATTATTTGAGGAAAGTGAAGAACCATCTTTGGAAAGAATTGGAATTAACTACAAAGCAAAAGGCACTCAATCCTATCGTGGTTTCAATGTGACCTATTTGCTAGGGATTTTGGCTCTGTTTTTACTTTTCTTCAATGTGACAACAGCAACAGAAATTCAAGGAAATCAACAACTCCATTCAAAGTCGATTTATTCTGACCCTATCGGGGACATAAGATTTGTCAGCTGGATGAACAAAATATATTGGCGAAAACTAACAATGATTTTGCTGCCATGGATTTTACAGCTCGCCTTAAGTCATCATGGAAGATTTGATGTACTATGGCGCTTGATGGCTATCGTGCTATTTTCGAGAATTTCTATGGCTCAACAGCTTATGATATGCGATCCGGAAGTGAATCGTTTTTACTACCGGCTGCCTGATGTCATCAACGAAGCATGCAAATCAACTCCGTCTAGACATCAAGCTTCAATATTGAGCATTTTCAAGCCAAACAACGAATGGGTGGAATTAGATGCCAATCTTTGTCGGAAAGTTGACCAAAAACTGAAATATTGGGAAAATTTGATCACGGAAAATCGAAGCAACATAACACAGAAATTTTTGACTATCTCAAAAGAAGAATGTCAACAAATGGAAAAACAAGGAAGATGTGAATTCGGAAATTTGTCCGGAAGCCCAACAGCACAAACCTTCAATTTATTTGAGCCTCCTGTTGAATACTCCTACTTCCGAACAAAATACGCCAGAACAGAAAATTGTTTCAGTACACCGACAAAAATCTTATTCAATCCATTTTCTGGAGAATTGAATCATCCACTGGTTGAAATGAAAGGCTGCGAATTGGAAGATGAATTTTGTGCTATGAAGGATAATCAAGTATTGATTTGGAAGAAGAAACAACAATTCAAAACATGTCAATGGATCAAATGGGAGAAAGCTAATGGCACTTTGGATGAAGACGTTTGGACTCGATCAGATGGACAGTTTGCTCTTTCATTCAGAACAATAAACAATGAAGATAAGCTCATAGAAGATTGTGGAACATCACTCGTTTTGACTGATCAGCATTATGCCATTCATAAAAGGTCATATGATCGAATGAGAGCAATTCAAGAAGTGAGGAACAGACCCAAAAGAGACCTATCGGGTTCTGGTACTGTTCGCTCCGAACAACTTGCAGCTGTGACGACAATGTCCGCATATTTAACCAACCAAAGAGATAGAGCAATGTTCTTCAACCTCCTTTGCCAAAATCGCAATGATTTTCGTCAACAAGATGCCACTAGTACATTGAGATTCCTGTTAAATTCAACCAATTTGCAAGCTCGATGGGTTGGAAAAGAAATAGCTGAAGTTTGGCCATGCACACCAGTCGATGACTTCAATTTCACGAAAATTGATGAAAAAGGCGAATGTTTTCATAAATTGCCGGTCAATGCCTCTTTCGGAGGAAAAATTGTCCAAGGCTTTGTGGAATCTGAAAGCATGATACTCGTAGAGACATCCAAGAAGGGACCATGCTCAATTTTCGGAAAGCAAGCAATCATGAAAGAGGGAAAACTCATATTGGTCGATCAAACAACAGGGACAAAAGAAGAAGTCGATGAAAAGTCAATTCAACAACTCAAATTGCAACACAATCTTGGCATCCCTGAGTTCAAACCGGACATTTTCACCAACTTAGTGGTCACAAATGAAAGCAACTTCGGCATCTTTTTGCGATATTTCAAGACCTTTCGTGTTGGGCGAATCATGCAGAAGCACATTACTCCAGAAGAAAATGAATGGAACACGCAGCACGGTGATTATATCCCTATCGGGGATTTTTCCATCACCGGGTTCCTAAAAAATGTCGATTGGGAGAAATTCCTAATGCGTGCCTGGATTACATTCTCAATTGGGAGGTTTTTGAAAATGCATGGCTTGCCTTGGCTTATTCGAAGAGGAATTAACCAGCCGGGAGTCCTTAACAATCTTTTCAATCTAATTCAACCCATCCTAGAGAGGCAAATGCGCGAAGGAATTGGTCCGATCAATATGCAGTGGGGAATGAATCGACAATTGGGAATGAATGGAAATGGGGTGCGCAATGGGATGTGATGGATTGAAAGAATGATGAATGGTGCGAGGAATGGAAAAGAATGCAACAAAAAGTCGATTGGGAGTGTTTGGAGCAAAACTCCAAAATAAAAATTTAATTTTGATATTTTTGATTTTATTTTAATTAAATATATTTTTATTCATTCAATTTCCATTTAATTTCAATTTTATTCATTTTAATTCTTTTATTCAATCAATCCCATCCACTTCCCTTCCAACCAAAGTTCACATTTCCTTTTTTACACAATTTCTCGCCAGCCAGCCAGCCGCCCCCATCCCATTCAATCAGCACCCCTTATTAGTTTTGTCCTTGGGATTGGAAGAGGGAAAATGGCAACATTTTCCCTCGCAAATAGAAAACATCCATTTTTCTAACCTTGAGGGGGGCAAAAAAAGTGGGGAGAAAAATTGAACAGTCATTCCACCATTTTGAGCAAAATTGCCTATCGGGCGAATATGAGAAAATTGTGAGGAAAAGGGAGCTGGCTGGGAAATTTATTACTTTTTATGTTTTAATTTCAATTTTAACCACTTTTACGTTTCCCCTAAGGCAAATTAATGTTGATTTGGGTAAATAAGGAATACGTCTATCGGACGTTTGAGTGAATTAATAAAGATTGAATTTGCCTTAGGGTGAAATTTATCAAAATATATATTTTACCACTTTATCACTAATTCACAAATTTAATTTTACTTATTAATAATTTTGAATTTAACTCTTTTTCAAACGCCATTAGGGCAATCCAAACAATTATTAGAAAATTATTTAAATGGTAAATTTGTGAATTAGTAGATAATACGATGAAATTTGGTTTACTGATTTTATATAAATTTATAATTGTCCACACTATTTTTGCTTTAATGTTGAATGCCTTCTAAATTAATATCGCGATTTTGTATTTCCATTTCGGTTTAATTACCCAAGTTTGAGATTTTCATATAAATAAAATTTTGTGAACAATCAATCAAATCAATTGGAATTTACTAAAATAAAATTTGGCAACTTTATTTGGGTAATTTTCCACTGGGCAAATTAGTGTTCGATCGTAGCGAAATCGCAACACATTTTGCTTAGCAGATTCCAAAAAGTTAAGTTTTTGTCCTTGGACACAAGTTTCCCCGGTCAGGAACGCCAAGTACCTTATAGTACTGGGTTAAAACCGAAAACAGGAGGGAAAGGAGGGAATTTTATGGATGAATGGGGGCAAATTGCAGATGCATTGGAAGGGCACAAAAAGTCTCCAATTTCTGCATTCTTCCCGACCAAATAAACAGCCAAATGCTCCACACATTCTAACACACGGCCTCCACAGTCCACATTCCCTTTTTCACTTCTCTCAAAAGTCTAATATAATCCATCTATATTCCGCCAAGCATCCTTCCCACAGTCGCTTCCCTTCCTTCATGCATAATGGCCTACATTTCATTATTAATTCTTCCATCATTTCTTATCTTTCTCTAACCACACAACTCTTCGCCCTTCTTTCATCGTTTTCCATCCTTTTTCTGCTCAATTCAATGCACTATTCCCTCATAAATTTTTCCCTCCACCCGCATTTTGCTGCCCCACTTGCTAAAATGAATCCTTCTCAATTTTACCCATAAAATGAAAAGAAAAGACGGCAATTCGCCCATTCATAAACTTACCTGGCTGGGGTGTTCCTGCGATCAAGAAGGCAGGACACCTGTGGCGAGACTCCCTCATTGCACTTTCGAGTGGGGTTGACCCGCAGGGCGGTCCCGAACTGGGATAGGCCCACAGCTAAATTTTTGAGTGCGGGGGATAGCGTTCGCGCTTCCCCCTTAAAATTGCTTCTTCATATTCAAATGTCAATTAAATTTATGGTTTCCAAAATTATGAAAATCGTAAAAATTTTTAAAAAATTACTTTTGAAAAATAATTACACAATTTTTTCAATATTTAAAGGGCCTTGGTGAACAAGTATCTTAAAATATTTAAATTTTTTAATAGGTCAAATTTAAATCATTAATATATGCCATTTTAAAGTGCGAAGAAAATAGTAAATCAAATGATAGATGTATTGGCTAAATTGAAATATTAAAAATTTGTAAAAATTAAATTCTTTTTTTTTAAATTGAAATTATCCCATTGCCATTCGAATTGTTTGGGTAATGGAAGATGGAACTGACCAAAATGAGCATTGTTCGAGAAAAATGCAGCAATATAAAAAAAGAACATGATAGTTGAAGAAAATACAGAATAATTTTGCGAAAAGTATATTGGAATTGATTTAATTTGATTTGATTTCTCATTCAGAAAAGGAAATTTGTCTTAATTTATTCCAATTTTATAAAAAAGTTTTAATCGAATTATTTGCTGAAATAACATTTTTATGAAAAATCAGTCAAAATCAGAAATTTCTTCAAAAATCAGCACAAATAGAAATCCTGGAAAAATATAAATGCTTCACTCTATCACTGATAAACTGGGCACTTTGATTGGCAGTGTTGAGTTGAGTCGCCCTCTAGCAAGTCATTATTATTATTACTCTGCCTCCCTTTCTATGCCTCTTATCATTCCCATCCCATTTCAGTCCAATTGCTTTAATACCTAATATTTGGTCTAAAAAATGGATTGATTCAATTTATTGTTTTGTTGGTTGTTTCATTTTTTGGGCCAAAATTCACAAAGAAACTCTACCGATGAATTTGCCAATAATTTTAAATGGAAATTGTAGTTTTTAAAAATTAATTTAAGAAAATGCAAGTGAAATCGGAACCATCAGATCACCAAACTATTATCAATAACTACTCGGAAATAAGCGAAAAATATGGAAAATTACAGCAGAATTATGCCGGATTGCAGCAGGAAATGGCAGAAGTGCGCAAAGAAAATGCAAAATTGAAAGAGGAAATGGCTCTAAAAGATGCAATATTCAAACAGCAAATTGCCACACTGAACGATGTTTTGGAGAAGTTGAAGGGACAAAATCGAGAGTTGGAATTGGAAAAGCAGCAAAGCCAAAAGTCGATGATGGAAAATTCGGTTTTTTGATTTTGGTGAAAATAAATCGATCATTAATCGATTTTTAGCAACAAAACAGCAATAATTTTGATGATTTGCCAATTGAGGGGGCAGCACAAAATGAATTTGCCGAAACATTGATGATGATGGGTGAATTGGATCAACGAAAACAACAGCAGGTTAGATTCCGAATATACATTTTTTTCAATTTCTATTATTACATCATTAATTGAGACAAATTTAATTGTGAATTTTGAAACCCAACAAAGATAGACAAATTTGAATTATAAAAATGTAGAAAACAGGCAAAATTGGATTTAATTTTCCGTCTGCTATTTTTTAATTCCCTAAATTCCTTCTAAATTAATCTAATATTATGCTATGTCGATTCCATAACGGTGAAAATATTATTAAATTTTTTATAATATTTGAGAAAACAAAAAGAAAATGTTTGAAAAAATGCAAAATGTTTTTAAAAAAATAATAGTAATACTTTGCAGAATTTGGTCAATGATTCAACGGAAAATTCCACCATCATTATCAAGCGAGAATTCGAAAATACCGAAATGGAAGTAAATTCCCAATTTCAAATGCAAACAACATCATCATCCCTGAATTTGAACAATGAAGAAGAAGAAGAAGAGGGCCATGAACAAAATGAATTAGAAGAATTTGTTGTTGATGTCGAAGGAAGGGGAAAAATTGAATGGGAATTGAACGATGAGGAAGAAAGTGGTTCCCCTTCTACTCCTTCTGCTGCTGTTGAAATAAATTTGGATGGACAAAAAGAGAGTGGAACAAGGTAAACGAAGAATTCTTTTTTGGATATTTGGATTTGGAATTCATCCAACAAAAAATGGGATTTCATTTTATTTACGGCTACCCAATTTTTTTCGCACTCAGATAATCATTTTTTAATCAATTAATTAATCCAACAATGGTTAATAAAATAGTACTAAATTTTTTAAATATGTATAAGCTAATATTCATCAAAAATTTATTTGTTGCTCAAACAATTCGAGTTTAACAGAAATGAAGCTTCAATTGAAATGAAATAAATAAATTTAAAAAATTTTTAGTGAAATTATGGAAAATGGCGACATTGACGGACAAATCGAATGTGCGCCCATAAAAATTGGAGACATGGTATGCAAAATTTATGATTCATTTTCAATTAAAATTATATTAAATTTTTGCACAGCTAAAATGCAATTGGCCTGAATGCAAATATCAATCGAAAAGGTTGTATAATGTGAAAGTGCATTGGCCAATCCATACCGGGGAAAGACCATATGTGTGCAAGGAATGCGGCCAATCATTTGCACGTTCAAACTGTTTGAAAAGACATTCACTTATTCACACTGACGAGAAACCCTATCGATGCGATATTTGTGACCGATCATTCGCGCAATCAAATCATTTGGTTGGACATATACGGATTCATACCGGGGAAATGCCATATGTTTGTGTGGAATGTGGCCAATCATTTGCACGTTCGGACTATTTAAAACGACATGAACTTATTCATAAAGGAGAGAAACCCTACCAATGCGATGTTTACGGCAAACCATTCAAGCAATCCAGTACATTGGCCAGAAATAAACGCACTCACACGGGTGAAAGGCCATTTGTTTGCGCGGAATGTGGCCAAACATTTCCACAATCAATCAATTTGAAACGACATGAACTTATTCATAAAGGAGAGAAACCCTACCAATGTGTTGTTTGTGGCAAAACATTCAGGCAGTCCAGTAATTTAATTGTACATAAACGGATTCATACTGGTGAAAGGCCATACATTTGTGCGGAATGTGGCCAATCGTTCAAACAGGCAAACGCATTGAAAAAGCATAAATGCACTGCCATTGATGAAAGGTTATAATTTGAAAGATGGTATTTATAAAATTAGGAATAAATCCAATTCTTGAAAAACATTTTTAACAAGTATTGAAAGATATTGGCTAATACTCAAAAATTCGGATAACTAAACTTACTTAACCAAGAAGAAACTATGGAATAAAAATATTAAAATATTTTTTAAATCGCCATATACCCCATTCCAATTTTTAGGTGTTTGAACACTCAAAAGGGGCCATATCCATGCACGGAATGTGGCAAAATATTCAAGCATCTCAGTAAATTGAACGAGCATTTGCGGACTCACTCGGACGAAAGGCCATTCATTTGCGATGAATGTGGCAAATCATTCAAATATTCCTTTTCACTAAATAAACATAAACGAGATCATACTGGCGAGAAACCGTATTGCATGGAATGTGGAAAATCATTCAAAACTTCCAAGAAATTGAGGAAACATCATCAAAAACCGTGCATAAAAACATTAGGAAATTATTCAAATATTTGGCACAGTGGCGATGGCAAAATTGAGTGACCAAATTTTATGCGTTTGGAAGATTTGGAAATATTATATTATAAGCAGCAAATGACACATTATATATATTTCATTTTAAATTTATGCCTATTCTATTGATTATGGACTATTTTATTGATTGGATTTTTTGAAAATTTAATTTTGATATAAAATCATTTTATTAAAATTTATTATGCAGAAAACACCTAAAAATCTTTCTCTATACTATACCCGAAATTCAAACTGAACTATAATCCTTTCAGTAAGACCAAAAATTTTTAATGATATTTTACGTTCCATTCTTTTCCTTATGCTCCGATAATTAAAAGCCCTAACTTCCGTTATGATCCCCCCCCCCCTATAAAGTTTGGAAATTAGGCATTTTTGGATAAAAAGTTGGGCATTCTCTTATCAATATAGGTAGCTTGATATGACCAAAAGAATATATCAAATTTATAATTATTATCCTAAATTACCCCTAGGATATGATTTTCATATTTTTTTGGTTGGGGTGGGAAGCTCTTAACGGAAAAGTACCGCCCTAACAATAAAATAATTAAGTGTCCTTTCTCTGCCTGAATTCGATGGACACCGCGATGTTTTTTGAGAGAGCACAGCCAATAGCTAAGAGAATGGCTCTACAAAATACAAAGTCATCGATAGCTTATGGCGACAATTATAATAGGCCCTTGTGATTGACAATTGCTTTGAAGGCAAACTCTGCCTAGGAGTGGCAGATCATAGCTATTGAATTTTAGGGAGAGTGATGGACGAAACATAGTTAGACAAATCCTAAGGAAGAGATAAAAAGGGAATATGGAGGCAGTGTGCTGGAATATGTGGAGCATTTGTCTGTTTATTTGGTTGGGAGTGCGGAAAATGGGGCCTTTTTGTGCCCTTCCAACGCATCTGCAATTTGCCCCCATTCATCCATCAAATTCCCTCTTTTCCCTTTAGTTTCCGGTTTAATTACCCAAGTTTGAGGTAGTTATTGTTTCCTACCCTCTTCACCGAGTGGTTTGGAATAAATTTTGGAATTGCATTGCCCTTAAATTGGTAGTGCTTAAAATTTATTTAATAGGATAAGATTTATTGTTAAAATACAGGCAAATATAAAATAATTAATTAATTACTAAATCTTAAATTGTTAATTGAATTAGAAAAATTAATAATATTTATATGTAATTTAATGACAATGATAATAAGTTTTAATAACTAAATCATTTAGAGATCATATGTTTATTTAATAATTCATTATACGAATTAAATTCTTTCCATTATTGTTCTTTCTTTTTATTAAATTCATTTATTCATCATAGTCAGGCAAAAATGAATTTAATGGCTATTTTCAAAATTATCCGCCCTATTTCCATTGAAAATTCAATTTCCATTCCGATTAAAGCTAATTAATCTCTAGGCAATTCCACGAAAATCAAAGCTAATTGGTCGTCGGTAACAGAAGATAAATTGATGTGAATTTTTGTAATTATTAAATATAAATATGCCAACAATCTTAATTAAATAAATTTAAAAAAATGAATCAATTTTTTTATTTCGAGAGAAAATTTTTATAATAAAAGTGAAGAAATTTTCCAATTTAATTTTTTTATTTTTAAGCATCACCCAACAATGTTGGGCAATGCAATTCCAAAATTTATTCCAAACCACTCGGGGAAGAGGGAAGGAAACAATAACTACCTCAAACTTGGGTAATTAAACCGAAGATAGAAGGGAAAAGAGGGAATTTGATGGATGAATGGGGGCAAATTGCAGATGCGTTGGAAGGGCACAAAAAGGCCCCAATTTCCGCACTCTACCCAACCAAATAAACAGCCGAATGCTCCACATATTCCACCGCACTGCCTCCATATTCCCTTTTCACTTCTCACACTACAAATTTAGCCTTATCCATCGTCAATATTCCCCCAAGCAATCTGCGTCCCACAAGTCGCTTTTCTTTCCTTCTACTCAGAGAATGGCCGCCATCCTTTCATTCTTCCCTCATATCTTTTTCTCTAACTCTTTATTTCATCTGCAGACGAGGATAGTCGGAATAGAGTTGGGTACTCTGCTGACTGACACTTTTATTTTGAAGGCAACCTCTGCTTTAAAATCGATAGGACAGCGTCAGAAAACTATAGCTTTTTGGATATTTTGGAGGGAAAATGAAACATTGCTAAGGATTATTAGGCAAGAGAGCAAAATGAAATGAAGGAAAAAGGAATGATGGCGGCCATTCTGTGAAGGGGAAGCTTGTGGTGTGGGTGGAAGGCAGCTTCCTTGGTGAATTGTGGGTGGGAATATTGACGATGGATAAGGTTAAATTTTACTGAGAGAAGTGAAAAGATAATGAAATACAGTGTGCTGGAATGTATGGAGTATTTGTCTTTTTATTTGGTCGGGAAGAGTGCGGAAATTGAGGCCTTTTTGTGTCCTTCCAACGCATCTGCAATTTGCCACCATTCATCCATTAAATTCCCTCTTTTTCCCTTTATATTCGGTTTAATTACCCAAGTTTGAGGTAGTTGATGCTTCCTACCCTCTTCGCCGAGTGGTTTGGAATAAATTTTGGAATTGCATTGCCCTTAAATGGGTGGTGCTTAAAAATAAAAAATTAATTGCACTATTTTTTCATTTTTAATTATTATAAAAAATTATTCTCTCGAAATAAAAAATTGATTCATTTTTACAAATCTAATTAAGATTGTTGGCATATTTATATTTAATATTCACAAATAATTACAAAAATTCACATCAATTTATCTTCTGTTACCGACTTTAATCTTAGCTTTGATTTCGCGAAATTGCCTAGAGATTATAATTAGTTTTATCGGAATGGAAATTGAATTATTTTCAATGGAAATAGGGAAGACAATTTTGAAAATAACCATCAAATTCATTTTTGCCTGATTATGAATAAATGAATTTAATAAAAAGAAAGAACGATTATGGAAAGAATTTATAATTATTACTCTGGAATTTGATTTATTAAACAAACATATGACCTCAAATGATAGTAATTAAAACTTAGTATTTATTATCATTAAATTACATATAAATATAAAATATTATTTATTATCATTAAATTACATATAAATATAAAATATTATTTATTATCATTAAATTACATATAAATATAAAATATTATTAATTTTTCTAATTCAATTAACAATTTAAGATTTAGTAATTATTAATTAATTATTTTGTTTCCTTGTATTTTAAGTATTATTTTCCTTTAAAATTATCATTACTTTTAAGCCTCCGGATATCCCCAGAGGCAGATTCCAAAAAGTTAAGTTTCCGTCCTTGGACACAGGTTTCCCCGGTCAGGAACGCCAGATACCTTATTGTACTGGGTTAAAACCGAAAATAAAAGGGAAAAGAGGGAATTTAATGGATGAATGGGGGTAAATTGCAGATGCGTTGGAAGGGCACAAAAAGGCCCCAATTTCCGCACTCTTCCCGACCAAATAAAAAGCCAAATGCTCCACATATCACAGCACACTGCCTCCACATTCCTTTTTCACTTCTCTCTAGTCTAACTCTTACCTCAAGCATCCTTCCCCCAAGTCGCTTCCCTTCTCCCTTCATCCATAAAAGCTTCCGCTTCTTCCATCCCATCTTTTTTTTTCTCTAACACACAACACCTAGCTTTTCTTTCATCGTTTTCCATCCTTTTTCTGCTCAATTCAATGCACTATTCCATAAATTGTTCCCTCCACCCGCATTTTGCTGCCCAACTTGCTAAAATCAATCCTTCCCTATTTTTCCCAGAAAAAGAGAAGAAAAGACGGCAATTCGCCCATTCATAAACTTACCTGGCTGGGGTGTTCCTGCGATCAAGAAGGCAGGACACCTGTGGCGAGACTCCCTCATTGCACTTTCGAGTGGGGTTGACCCGCAGGGCGGTCCCGAACTGGGATAGGCCCACAGCTAAATTTTTGAGTGCGGGGGATAGCGTTCGCGCTTCCCCCTTAAAATTGTGTTTTCATATTCAAATGGTGGAGAATTTATATAATTTTTTAGAAATAAAATAATTCTCGTTTTTGCCTTTCTTAGAAATGAAAAATTTATTTTTGCAATATTTAATAAGGCAATTATAACTTTTTGTTCATTATTTTTTAAAAATTTATGGCCAATTTTAAATCACCAATAGGCCTTTTAAAGAGTAAAAAAATGGTAAATCAAATAATAGATTGATTAGCTAAATTGTTAAACATTCAAATTTTTAAAAACAAAGTTTATTTTTTAAATTCAAATTATCCCACTGACATGAGTAATTTAATTTTCGATCGTGCGGGTATTGGAATGGATCAAAATGATAAAGACTATAATGGAATTAAATTGGCCTAATTGTTCGATGAAGGAAGGCATTGCTCTAGAAAAATGTAGTAAAATAAAAAGGACAGAGTATTTGAAGAAAGTGAGGAAAATTTATATGGGAATTGATTTTAATAATTTATTGTGGCAATATTGATTTGATTTCTCATTCTCAAACAAAAATAAATAAATAAAGTGTCTTAATTTGTTCAAATTGTATTATGAATCATCCATTTATGCTTCTTCAATCCACCGGACTGCCTGGGGCCTTTCCAAATATCCGCCATATGCCATTTGCCATATGGCTATATGGAAAACCATATGCCATTTGCCATGTGCAAATAAATTTATGGCTAAATGGCTAGAAGCTGTTCAAATATTCACCATTTGCCATAAGCCATATGGCTATATGGAAATTGGCAAACCATATGCCATTTTGCCAAATTGTGGCAAAATATTGCCATAATCGGCAATTTCTGTGCAAATAAAACCCAAATGCCAATTCATTTTCCCATTTAGCCATTTCCGATTGCCATCGCAAAAAAGCGTCGGCAAACGAAATTTTTTCGAGAATAAGTGAATATTTTGAGATCTCCGCCGATATCCGAGGGTTTAAAGGTCGGTAAAAATCATGGCGAAACTCAAATTTTTAAAATTTCTAAAAATTAACCCTATTTTTAGAGTATGATATCTAGCTCTGAATCAGAAGAAGAAGATTTTCAAATTAGGGTCTATAACTTTAGAGAAAGAGTGGATTGGGGCCAATTTTCCGATTCAATTTTCAAAACAAATTTCCGATGCAGCCGTGCAACTGCAGAAATTCTTTTGCAATTAATTGGTGCAGATATTCAGCCTCAATGTTACAGGAATCATGCATTAAGTGCCAAAGAACGTCTCCTCATTGCATTACGATTTTTTGGGGATAATGATGATTATCATGCAGTTGCAGCTGCAGAACGTATATTTAATTTTTATTAATTTATCCTAATAATATTAGACGTTTCACGTTCAACGGTTTATAACATGGTCAAATTAGTTGCAGCTGCAATTATTCGCAGACTCAGTTACTTAATTGCTTGGCCAACTGAAGCTGAACATGCACGTGCAATTGCAAATAAATTTTTTAATTTAAGCAGGTTTATTTAATAAAAGTTAAATAATTTAATTTAATTCCACGAGACCGGGAATTCCCTGCGTTTGTGGGGCTGTCGATGGAAGCCTGATACCAATTGAGGCACCAAGCGTCGATGAACCCCAATTTGTGGACAGGCACGGAATGCATTCAATTAATGCAATGGCAATTGCAGGTTCAGCTGCATTTAATTATAATTAAATGGAAAAATTCAGGCCCAGATTTATTTTTCTATAGTTTCAGCTGCAGATGGCCCGGAAGTCTCCATGATGCACGGGTTTTAAAAAATTCTGCAGTTTTCAGAAAATTTGAGGTTACTTAAAATGCAGTGAAAATAATAAATAAACATTTATAGGAAGAAGGCTGGCGCCCATTTCCAAATGCAGTTATTCTAGGCGACAGCGCCTATCCTAGAAAGGATTGGTTGGTTCCAATGCAGCTGCAGGTGCAACCTCAATATGCAGAATTGTTCAAGGCACACCCTAAGGCAAGAAGAGTTATCGAGAATGCCTGGGGACTTCTCAAAACACGATTTCAATGCTGCCGCCGAACACTGAAGATGAAAAATCCTGCAAGTTCAGCTCAAGTTATCAAATGTTGTGCTATTTTACACAATTTTCTCATCACTATGCGAGACGAATGGAATGCAATTGCAGTTGCAGGGGAAGATGCAGTTGTAGATGATGATGCTGATGAAGTGGAAGAAATTCACAATAATGTTGGACTTAATCGAATTGCAGTTTTAAATCAATTTTTTTGCAAGCAAACAACCTTTGATTGTATTTATATTTAATATTGTTTTATTTAAAATAAATTATATAATTATAAAAACCAAAAATCAACAATAAATAATCAACAATTATCTTAATAACTGCATTTGCAACTGCAATTTATGATGCAATATTATCTTCAATTCCTCCCAATGTTAAATCCATTCCCGTTGGTTCCTGCATCATCATCCGCATATGATATTCCTTCTCCTGCAGCTGAAGCTGAAGCAATTTTGTTCGAACAGCAGATTCTGCCTTTTGTTGATCTGCGAGTTCTTTCTATTTTTATGTTTGATTTTAATAATATTTATATTAATTTGAAAACCTGTGCCACATAATATTCCATTTTTGCAACTTTCAATTCATCATCCCACTGAAAGTTCCTCTTCCTTTTCTGACCCTGATTTTGCGATTCTGCATTGTTCTTTTTTTGGCGATCTTCAATTTTCGGTGTCTGCACCTGCAATTTTGTAGCTGCAATTGTATTCAGAATTTGCTTTTGCATCGAAGTTCCTAAGTATTTTACTTTTATACATGTTTGTAATAATTAAAACCTGGAATATCATATCCTCGGCTCTTTACATATTCTGCATAATTAAATTGCGGTGGCGAATGAACTGGCGAAGACTGCGGTGAATCGACTATGACTTCTTCTTCACCTGCATCTGCAGAAATTGTATCTTCATCTTTCACACTTTTGCGAGATGAAGATTGCGCTGTAACTATATTTTTGATAATTTTAATAATTAAATTAACCTAATTCAAATTGAGTTGGTGCATTTTCTGAATCTGCAATTTCTAATCCTTTTACTGCAGCTGAATCACGCCCGACAATATCCAAAATGCGCTCATCAACTTCAGTCAATATAACTTTTCCTTCGCCTGTTTTTCCTTTCTTTTCCATCTTCTCCATTGTCCTGCGTTTCATGTCAGAGAATTTAATTGATAATTCTTTTGCATTTTTGCCTGCAAATGAAGCTGCACCTGCAGTTGTGAGCTCACTTCCAATTGCATCCCAAATCTTGTTTTTCTCATCCTGAAAATTTTTTCTAAATTCCAAACTTAATAAAAAAAAAACCTGCGTAATCTTGTTTGAATGCTTTCCAAAAAGAACTTCTTTGTTCTCCAAAATTCTGTTAACGAAAACTTGATTATAAATTTTTGACTGCTCAGATTTCTTCATTTTTAGCTAAATTTTACTAATAAATAAATGTCGTATTATAATAAAGCAATGAATAAATAAATAATGATAAATAATGTTTGAAATATACAAACAATAATAAATGGTAATTTGGTTTATGGCAAATGGCTAGCCATAATTTATTTGAACTGATTTATTTTTATTTGAACACATGGGTATGGCATTTGGCAAACCATAAGGGGAAAATGGCTAATTGGCAATATGGTTTTCCATCTGCCATTTTGTGGCTATTTGGCAAAAATTCCGTTATTTGAATGCCATTTTGCCATAATGGCTAAATGGCATATGGTTTATGGCAAATGGCGGATATTTGGAAAGGCCCCTGAATGGTTGGCCGCATTCCTCGCAAATGTATGGTCTTTCATAGGCATGAGTGAGTTTGTGGTGTTTCAACGCATCAGAACGCCCGAATGATTTGCCGCATTGCTCACAAACATATGTGGGCCCTTCCTCGGTATGTACACGCCAGTGGATTAGCATATCACCTAAGAGATAATATTAAATTGCCGAAAAATAATTAATTTACCGAAATTCTGTGTCGAAAAATATATTTTTTGAGGCCACATAACTTGGCCAAATCAGACTTCTTAAAGAATCCCCAACCCTTAGTTAGCCCCTAATCCCATCCTCTGCACTGAAATTAACTCTAAGCCCTAATACCTGGTTATGGCTAAGTTATATGACTTCAAAAAATGATTATTTTTCGACACGAAAGAATTTCGGTAAATTAATTTTTTCGATAAATTAACTATCACCTAATGTTTTCATCTGATATTCGCATCCTGGCCAATTGCATTTTAACTGTGTAAATTTGTCTAATATTAATTGGAAATGATCATAAATTCATTACAATGTTTCCAATTTGTATGGGCGCACATTTGATTTGTCCGTCAATGTCACTTTCCTTTCTAAATTTCAAAGAATATTACTCCAATAATTTGTGCAAATCAAACAATTTTAGAGTATCCAATGGTATTAATTATAGTTAAATAAAATATTATTATAATATGATCCCATTTAGAATGAATTGCAAAAAATTCGTCTACCTTACTCCATTCTCTCCATTTTCATCGAAATCCTTCTCAATGGTAATGGATCTGCCACTTTGCTCATCAAATTCAATTTTTGCCATCAATCCATTTTGTTGGACGCCATTTCGATTATGCAAATTCAAAGTCGTCGATGATGTTGCTGGTATTTGAAATTGAAATGAAGAATTTGTTCCCATTTCGTCATTTTCATGTTCCCTTTTGACAATGATGTTGGTGGTATTTTCCAATGAATCAATATTATTGTCCAAATTCTGTAAGGTTTTGTGTTATATTATTGTTTATGAGATCGATTGAACAATGGCTCAGATCATAATTTAATTTTGAAATATTTAAAAATAATTTGCATTGCGAACATTTGGTGTTTTTATTTTTTCCAAAATTCTTTTTAGTTTACCAAAAATTGTGTGTTTTGTTTCTCCAAACATTTTGCGTTTTTGTTTGCCAAACATTTTATGTTTTTGTTTCCCAAACATTTTAATGTTTTTGTTTTCCCAAACATTTTGATGAATGTTTTTGTTTTCCCAAACATTTTAATGTTTTTGTTTCTCCAAACATTTTGCGTTTTTGTTTGCCAAACATTTTATGTTTTTGTTTCCCAAACATTTTAATGTTTTTGTTTTCCCAAACATTTTGATGAATGTTTTTGTTTTCCCAAACATTTTAATGTTTTTGTTTTCCCAAACATTTTTAATGAATGTTTTTGTTTTCCCGAACATTTTAATGAATGTTTTTGTTTTCCCGAATTTAATGATGTTTTTGTTTTGCCAAACATTTTAATGTTTTTTTTTCCCAAACATTTTAATGTTTTTGTTTTCCCAAACATTTTATTGAATGTTTTTGTTTTCCCGAATTTAATGAATGTTTTTGTTTTCCCAAACATTTTAATGAATGTTTTTGTTTTCCCGAATTTAATGAATGTTTTTGTTTTCCCAAACATTTTAATGTTTTTGTTTTCCCAAACATTTTAATGAATGTTTTTGTTTTCCCGAACATTTTAATGAATGTTTTTGTTTTGCCAAACATTTTAATGTTTTTGTTTTCCCAAACATTTTAATGAATGTTTTTGTTTTCCCGAACATTTTAATGATGTTTTTGTTTTCCCAAATATTTTAATGATGTTTTTGTTTTCCCAAACATTTTAATGAATGTTTTTGTTTTCCCAAACATTTTAATGAATTTTTTTGTTTTGCCAAACATTTTAATGTTTTTGTTTTCCAAAACATTTTAATGTTTTTGTTTTCCAAAACATTTTGATGAATGTTTTTGTTTTCCCAAACATTTTAATGAATGTTTTTGTTTTCCCAAACATTTTAATGAATGTTTTTGTTTTGCCAAACATTTTAATGTTTTTGTTTTCCAAAACATTTTGATGAATGTTTTTGTTTTCCCAAACATTTTAATGAATGTTTTTGTTTTGCCAAACATTTTATGTTTTAGCTTACCAGCCGTTTGTTGGTGTGAGTTTGTTTATCATTTGCCAAGCATTGATATGATTGTTCGCCTTCATGGATTAGTTTATGTCTTTTCAATTTTCTCAAATTCGAAAATGTTTGGCCACACACATCGCATTGTTGTGCTCCACTATGGATTTGTACATGTCTTTTGAATGCGGCCATATGATTAAATGATTGACCACATTCCTTGCACAGGTATGGCCTTTCACCGGTATGAATTCGTTTGTGGGCAACCAAATGGTAGGATTGGTTGAAAGATTTGCCGCAAACATTGCATCGGTGAGGCTTTTCTTTTTTATGAATAACTTCATGTGTTCTCAATGTGTCCGAACGTGCAAATGATTGCCCACATTCCGTGCAAACAAATGGCCTTTCTCCGGTATGTACACGCCAATGGTTTCTTAGTACATCACGTGATCTTCTCGTTTTATACTCGCATTCAGGCCAATTGCATTTGAACTGTTTTTTTAAAATTTATCTAATTTTAATGATCATAAATTTTGCATACCATCTCTCCAATTTTTATCGGCGCACATTTGATTTGTCCATCAATGTCATTTTCCTCCATTCTAAATTTTAAAGGTTATTATTCCAATTTCCAAGTAAATAAATTCTCAGGACTACTATCGAAGATGTTCACGGATTTGTGATTTCTCATAATTACGCCGGACGCCGGTACTTATTTGATTTGGGTCACCCTTTTTATTGAGTAGAGTAAAGTGAAGTGATACGATACCCCATTTTGGATCATCCAGGAATAGGGTTAGGGTAGGGATATGTAGGGTCAATCAGGGATAGGATTAGGATATCATTTCAGATAACTAAACTACTAATTTTAATGACCTAATCCTAGTAACACATAGGGGGATCCTTTCACCTTTCCCGAGTTGACACCTCAAAAAGGGGACGCAAACCAAATAATTATACCAGAGTAAGCCTGTCTCACCCATTTGATTCAGTAAAATATGCTCATCCAAACAAAGTCAATATTAATTTTAAACAAACAAGCAAATTTTACAATATTTTATATCACTCGGATATGGAATTCCATTTTAATTCCAAAAATTATTCTACCTTGTCCCATTAATTTCTTGATCCAAATCCATCTCAACGGAAATGGATCTGTCACATTCAAAATCATCATTCGTGTGAGCAAAATTGGCATCATCAACTTCAAAATCATGCAATCCGTTAAGCTCGTCGCCCTCTTCATCTTCTTCTTCATTATTCGAAGCAGATGGTGTTGTTGGAATTTGATATTGAAATGATGTTCCCTTTTCACCATTTTCATAATCTCGTTTGATAATGGGGGCGACATTTTCAGCCGAATCAAAAGCAGAAACCAAATTCTGCAAATGGCTTATGTTTATTTGTATCTCCGAATATTATATTTTAATTCTTGTGAACATTTTGTATTTATCCCCACCAAGCATTTTATGTTTTTGGTTCCCATTTATTTAAAGGTTTATATAGTCGATGATCTTAATAATAATAGTAAATAGTTAGCTGAACTAATTTTAGCATTTTATTGTACTTGATTATTATTTGATTTTAGACATGATTTAGCTATCAAACATTGTCTATTGCTTTTGTTAACATTCTAAAGGCCATTTTATTTCCAATAAAATGCTAATTGATCCAGCCAGCTTTATCATTACCAGCACCATTAACCATAATATTCAATGTTTAAATTAATTGGGAACCTGTGAATTTTGTTGATGATCCATTTGACTATCCATAATCATTGTTTCGGCAGTAAATTCAAGATTTTGTTCTGTCTCCTCCGCAATTGGCAGACCATCATCAAATATACTATTTTGCTGTAAAAATTGATAAAATATGAATCATTTTCATCAAAAATGAAACCGAATTATCCATCATCGAATTTTGGCTTTGTCGACTTTCCAAATCTTCTCCTTGGTTTTGTCCTTTCAATTTGGCCAACTCTTCGTTCAGTGTTGCAATTTGCTGTTTGTATTTTTCATTATTTTTTGCCATTTCCTTTTTCAGTTCGACATTTTCTTTGCGCACTTTTGCCATTTCTTTCTCCAATTCGGTATAGTCTTGTTGTAATTTTCCATATTTTTCGTATATTTCAAAGTATTTTCTCTCAATAAATTGATCCGATGGTTCAGTCTTGACTTCCATATTATCTTAAATTAATTATTAATAACAGAATTTAGCTCAAATGGATGAAATGAACAATGAAATGAGTGCGGATTTTTTGTCTACAAACCAGTTTTTGAGTATGTATAACTTTTTTGTGCTTAATCCTAGACACCTAAACCATTTAGATATTTTATAGAGCTCATCGAGACGCGTCGATTGATTTGTCAAGGTTTGGCAAAAATTAAAGGTATTAAACCTTCTAAACCATATATTGCTTTTTGGTTCATAATAACTCTTTTAATTTCGAACTTAACCCCGACAAACTAAACATCATTCGACGATAGACGCGTCTCGATGAGCTCTATAAAATGCCTAAATGGTTTGGGTATCTTGGATCAAGCACGAAAAAATTGTACTCAAAAAACTGGTTTGTCGACAAAAAAACCTCAATTTTGTCGACAAAAAATACTTTTCTCACAATACAATGAAATGAATGTTCTCATTCAATTAGTATTTCTCTAGCTCTAGCAGAGAAAAGGAATATTGAAGGAAGAAACATTGTTAGACAAATCCCAAGGAAGAGATAAAAAGGGAATGTAGAGACAGTCTGCTGTGATGTGTGGAGCATTTTGCTGTTTATTTGGTTGGGAAGAGTGGGGAAATTGGGGCCTTTTTGTGCCCTTCCAACGCATCTGCAATTTGCCCCCATTCATCCATCAAATTCCCTCTTTTCTCCCTCAGCTTCGGTTTAATTACCCAAGTTTGAGGTACTTAATCTTTCCTACCCTCTTTTGAGTGGTTTGTGGAATAAATTTTGGAATTGCATTGCCCAACATTGTTGGGTGATGCTTAAAATTTATATTAAATTGGAAAATTTTTCTTGTTGATTTCTCATCGATTCAAAAATAACAAAGAAGATAGGGAGAAAATGGTTTTTTTCAAATAACATTGTATAATTTGTATGCAGATGCAGAGGCAAAAAAGAGCCAATCCGAAACATTTATTATACCCAAAATCCCCACACGGCGAAAATCTATCGCTATAAAGGAAGGAAATAAAATTTCAGCTTATTTATAGGCTAGGAGCTTTTAATGTCGGCGATAAAAAAGGGGTGAGCATTTCCAAAATTTTTTTCTCCAGAAATTTTCATTTGATTTAGAATTGTCTGGGTATTTGGATTGAAATGTACATGCACGTTGCAAAATTTTTATTCAAATACTATGTTCAAAGTTCACTAAATATTAAATAAAATGACGATGTATTTATATATCAAAAAAATAAAATAATCAATGGACATGTTTGTTGTATTCAAATCTTTTAATCAATTTGGCCTTTCATCGATATGATGAATCCGCCGTTTATGTTCGCTCAATGTACCGTTCTGTCTGAATGATTTGCCACAAACATCACATCGGTGAGGTTTATTGCCAGTGTGAATTCGTTTATGTACAACCAAATGACCGGACTGCCGGAATGATTGGCCACAAACATCACATCGGTGTGGTTTCTCCCCTTTGTGAATTAGCTCATGTTTTTTCAATGTTTTTGAATGTCTGAACGATTTGCCACATTCCGCGCACACATAGGGCTTTTCGTCGGTATGAATCCGTTTATGTTCGGTCAATCCACCGGACTGCCTGAATGATTTGCCACAAACACCGCATTGATAAGGCTTTTCTCCACTGTGAATTAATGCATGGTTTTTCAATAAATTGGAATTTGTGAATGATTGGCCACACACATCACAACGATATGGCTTTTCGCCAGTGTGAATCCGTTTATGTACAGTCAAATGAGCGGATTGCACAAATGATTGGCCACATTCCACGCACACGAATGGCCTTTCCCCGGTATGGGTACGCCAATGTGAGGACATTCTATCATTGTCTTTTTTTGTCTGATATTCGTATCCCAGCCAATTGCATTTTAACTGTATAAATTTTTCTTAATTGTTGAAAATGATCACAAATTCATACAATTTTTCCAATTTTTATGGGCGCACATTTGATTTGTCCGTTGTCAATGTTGCAGATTTCCATATTTTCACTAAATTTAAAAGTTTTATCAATTTGTCCCAATCCAATCCTCATTTATATCATTTCTATTGCACTTTTTGATTTTAATAACTGGATTCGGATAAATTCCGCCTGTTATCCGGAAAGTTTTAACCGGAAAGAATTAATTCCGCCTGTTATCCGGAAAATTTTAACCGGAAAGAATTAATTCCGCCTGTTTTCCGGAAAGTTTTAACCGGAAAGAATTAATTCCGCCTGTTATCCGGAAAGTTTTAACCGGAAAGAATTAATTCCGCCTGTTTTCCGGAAAGTTTTAATTTAAAATGATGCAAGAATAGTACACAACATATACGAAAACCTCATCAGAAAGGAATTTATGAAAAATAATTTTAGTGGATCCCAATACATAAAAAGTGTGTCTTAACCTTTTTCTTTTTCCATTCTCGTCTTCTCCATCCAAATCCATCATAGCAGAAGGTGAACCGCTTTCTTCATCATCCCATTCAATTTTTTCTAATCCCTCAACTTCAACAACAAATTCTTCTAATCCAATTCGTTCGTCGCCTTCATCTTCTCCTTCTTCATTATTCAAAGTCGATGATGTTGTTGGAATTTGAAAATATTCTCCTATTTCGGCATTTTTTAATTCCCGTTTAATAATGGTGTTGGCATTTTCCGTCGAATCATTGGCCAAATTCTGCAAAGGTTTGTTATGTTTTCCTCCAAACATTTAAATGTTTTTGTTTCTCAAACATTTTGTTGGTTGTTTTCCCAAACATTTGTTTTTATTTTCCCAAACATTTGTTTTGTTTTCCCAAACATTTGTTTGTTTTTCCCAATCAATTTGTTTTTTGTTTCCCAAATATTTTGTGTTTTTATTCATCCAAAAATTTTGTGTTTTTTGTTTATTCAAACATTTTATAAATTAACCTAATTGGTCATGAAAATAAATAAAGTAGTCAATAAATATTTCAATTAGTAATGGTCTCATCATTAAAATTAAAAATATGGTTAGGAACCTGCTTTGCTCGTTGATTAAATTCATCTATCATTGCTTCGATAGATTTATTTTGTGCTCTCTCAATTGTATGCTGTTAAAAAATAACGTAAATTATTTTCACCTAAAATTAAACCGAATTATCCATCATCGATTTTTGGCTTTGCTGCTTTTCCAAATCTTCTCGTCGATTTTGATCCCTAAATTTGGCCAGCTCTTCGTTCATTTTGATAATTTGTTCTTGGAATTTTGCTTTTTTCATGACCATTTCATTTTTCAATTTTGCCATTTCCCTTTTTATTTCAGAATTTTCCTTCTTCAATTCAACAAATTCTTGCTGCAATTTTCCATATTTTTCGCTCATTTCCTTGTACATTTTCATAATCGAAACAGCTGTTGAATCAATTGGTGGATCTACTACTTCCATTTTGACTTCCATTTTCTGGAAATAAATTTAAAAATTCAACAATTTTTATTGAAAGAGGAAATCCTTTGGAATTTGAGTCCAAGTAAATACAACAAATCGAATCGTAAATTATATTAATAAAGATTTTATAGAAATAATTATTTAATTGTTCCAAAAAAATCCAATTAATAAAATAGACAATATTCAATAGGCAAGAATTGAAAATAAAATAAAAGAACTATAATCAAAAATTAATGTTTCATTTGCCGCTTGTGTATTTAAAAATTTTTTCACGTAAAATTGTATCAACTACGAAATCTTCTAATTCTAATCCATTTTGTTGGTCGCCACCATCTTTAGCCAGCAATTTCTTCTTCCAATCAATTTTTTCTGTTATTATTCCATCTCTTATTATGCATCCGTTTATGATCTTTTAATGAGCTCGATTGTTTGAATGATTGACCGCATTCCTCGCATATGTATGGCCTTTCACCGGTGTGAGTTCGTCGATGGTTTCTTAATCCACTGGATTGCCTGAATGATTGGCCACAAACATCGCATTGGTAAGGTTTCTCGCCGGTGTGAATTAACTGATGGTTTTTCAATGTGTCCGGACGTGCAAATGATTGGCCACATTCCGCGCATATATATGGCCTTTTGTCGGTGTGAGTGAGTTTATGCCGTTCAAATGTGGTCGCGTCGGCAAATGGTCGACCGCATTCCGCGCAAACATATGGTCTCTCACCGGTATGGACACGCCAATGTCTTTGCATATCACGCAACCTTTTCGTCCGGTATTCGCATCCTGTTGGCCAATTGCATTTTAACTGTGCAAAAATAAATTTGTATATTATTAAATGGAATTTACAGATTCACATACAATTGTCCCAATTTTTACGGGCGCACATTCGATTTGTCCATCAACAATGTTGCCATATCCCTCATTTTCACTAAATTTGAGGTAGTGTTCTTTTATTGGAACAAAAATTCTTTTACCTTGTTCCTTTCATTTCTTCTTCGTCCAAATCCATTTCATCAGCGAAAATGGTTCTACCGCCATCCTCATCTGCAAATTCTTCTCCTTCTAATCCAATAAGTTCATTGCCTTCATTTTCAACATCCAAAGCTGATGATGTTGTTGGCATTTGAAAAAGTGGAAAATTTGCTCCAAAATCGCCATTTTTATAATTTTCCTGTTTGATAATGATGTTGGTGGAATTTTCCACCGAAGTAAAATTGTTGTCCAAATTCTGTAAATGTTTTTAATTTATTAATTTTATATTAACCGTGGTTTTTAGACAATTTGGGATTAAAATATTTTTGGATGGTAATTTAGCTGGCTTTATCAATTTATATAGGGCCTGCCTGTCGACAATTCCGCATCAACAATTCCTCATCCGACAATTCCGCACTGTTTTTGGCGTTTTATAGCATTTTTTTTTCCTAGTCCTAACACTAGATCCCATGCTGGCCTAGCCTAGCCCCACATTAATTAAGCCGGTTTAAAAACAAATAACTGGGTGCGGAATTGTCGACATTCGAAAAATTTGTTTATAATCAATATTTGGCATAACACTGACTAATCCAATTTATTTTATTTCATTTTGTAAAAAGGCAATTTCTAGCCCAATAAAATGTCATATATTGATCTAAAATCCGGATCGATTTTAGATCAGACTTGGTCCCAATTATGGAAAAATCTCATGCTTAATTAATAAATTAATTTTGAACCTGTGATTGTTTTTGATGATCCAATTGAACACTCATCATTCTTTCGGCAGTAAATTCACCATTTTCCACCGTTTTCCCTATTGGCAATTCATCAAATGTGCCACTTTGCTATAAAAATCAATTAAAACCAATAAGTGAAAATTGCCAAACCATTTTTCTCTATCATCGACTTTTGATTCTGTTGCCTTTCCGACTTTCGATGATTTTGTCCCTTCAATTTGGCCAATTCTTTGTTTAAGATGGCAATTTGTTCTTTGAATTTTTCATCCTTCCTTGTCATTTCCGCCTTCAATTTTGAATTTTCTTTGCGCATTTTTACCATTTCCTTTTGCAATTCGGCGCATTTTGGCCCATCGTTTTCGCCTCTTCCTTGGCACAATGCAAATGGAGCCCGATCAATGCACAAACATCATTCATGCCGCCGTAATTCTCCACAATTTTTTGCTGGCAAATGGCGAGGATCCAAATGAATATGATATTCCTGACCAACAGCAAAGACGAGTGAATTTCCGCCCAATGAATGCACCGAATTTGGCAAAACAAATTCAACAAAAATTTGTTACCCTCTTCTCCCCTTGATTGTTTGTTTCCATATTTATTTTCCATCAATTTATCATATTTTAAATCAATAAAATAAACTTTAAACTCATTTTTATCTAAAAAACAGGGAAATTAATGAATTTTGTATTTTCCATTAGAAAAAATTAGAAATTAAAATTTAAAAATATTTTCATTAAATTCTACATGGTCGATTTGACCGAAAAATTTTTTGTTGTAGGTGGATTGGATGAGTATTTCTCGAGATATAGTGGTTTGAATGTAAAACTTGACGGCAAGAAACTTGCTACTTGCCCAAAAATTTTGGCAAGAAAACTTGCCAGAAAATGAGCAATTTTTTGAAAGTAAGTATGCACAGGAAACGGCAAGAAATTGCCGGCAAGTGGCAATTTCTTGCCAGCAAGTGGCAAGTTTTCTTGCCGGAAAGTATGCACTGGCGAGAAATTTCTTGCTGGCAAAAAAATTGCCGCAATAAGTATGCACAAGGCCTCAAATGGTGATTAAAATTAAAACCCAAAATCTCTATTTCCAAAAACACTATTAAAACAATAAGAATGAGAGAAAATGAAATTTTAGTTTAACGCATATTAAGGGTTAAGGCTAATACGTAAATTTCCTATTAAAAGCCCCGGGGCTTATAAATTTCAGTGACCCTCTAAGGCGGGAAATTTTTGGAATTTTTAATAAACAAAAAGTGCTTATTTCGGCTTAATTTCACCTAAAAATTGGTTATTTGTGGAAAAAATTTCAATGGATTGGGGGGGGGGGGGCTTCTAATAGAGAGGGGACTTCAAATAATAAATTTACGGGTGTTGGAGTTGGTGCATAAGAAAGAGACCAGGTTAACATTTTATTAAAAATGCTTATCTGATGAATGTATTTTATTCATTTTGGATTTCGGAGTGTACGAATTTTGGGGTTAATTCCAAATGAAAAGACAATTATTGCGCAATTTTATTCAAATTCGAACCATCAATCATTATCTCACATACATAATAAATTGTTTTAAATCAAAAATTATTTAATTCAATCAATAAAATAGTCAAGCATTTTCCTCTTTCAATCAATTTTTTCTGTTATTATTCCATCTCTTATTATGCATCCGTTTATGCTCTTTTAGTGAGCGCGATTGTTTGAATGATTGATCGCATTCCTCGCATACGTATGGCCTTTCACCGGTGTGAGTTCGTCGATGTCTAGACAAATCACAGTTCTGCCCGAATGATTTTCTACACATATCACATTGGTAGGGTTTCACGCCCATATGTGTGCGTTCATGTCTTTTCAGCGCACTGGACTGCTTAAATGATTGCCCACATTCCTCGCATACATACGGCCTTTCACCGGTATGGACACGCCAATGCGCCTGCATGTTATTATTGTTGCAATTTTTTGTCCGATATTCGCATCCTGGCCAATTGCATTTTTGCTGTACAAATTTTTGTTACAATTTAGATAATTTAAAATTAAAAAGTTTACAAGTTTTCCAATTTTTATGGGTGCGTATTCAATTTGTCCAACATCAATGCCGCCGTTTTTCACATTTTCACTGAATTTAATTTGTTTTATTGGAAGAAATCCAAAAAAAATTATCGACCTTTTGCAATTCTCTTCTTCTTCGTCCCCCAAATCCATCTCAACAGCCGAAATGGATCGACCACTTTCCTCATTCATTTCATTTTTTGCCATCAATCCGTCATCATTTTGAGCAACAAAATAGTCATAAACTTGTAATCCATTACGTACATCGCCCTCATCTTCTTCTTCATTATTCAAAGCTGATGATATTGTTTGCATTTGAAATTGGGAATTTGCTCGTATTTCGTCGTTTTCATATTCTCGTTTGATGGTATTGGCATTTTCCAGCGAATCAACAAAATTGGCCAAATTCTACAATTATGTTTTTTTAATAAATTAATTTTATGAATTCGAATTCACCCAAAATCCATTCAAATTCAATTCCCAATATTAAACATGTTAAATTAATAATCCTGATTCCAAAATTGGTGCAAATTAAAAAAAATTAATTTATTAATAATTAAATTTTAAACATTTTATTTAATATTTTGCTTATTAATTACTCAAAAATTTTGTTTTTTTTTTCTATTCAACATTTTTTTTGTTATTATTCTTCCAAATATTTTCTTCCTAACAATCACAATTCGGGGATCAAACATCAAAATATTGACTTGGTAAAATCAAACATTGTCCAATCCAATGATTTTGGGTGTGCTTACGTATTATCTGTACGGAGATGTGAAAAGAATGAAGGGTCTTCCTTTAAGGTGATTACTGATTAGAGGTAGGTTAGGGATATGTGAGATGATAATCTATCCCCTAAAGACCTTAACCCAATACCGGATGAACCATGGAGGTCTACATCTCCTCAATTGACCTAAAAAAATCTCCGCACAGATAATACGTAAGTACCTGATTTTGATATTATTTTATAGCCAATTTTATGCTAAATAAAACGGTTAATCCCTGTCGTAAAATGTGGAATCTAATGCTTAATAAAATAGTTTGGAACCTGCGATTGTTGTTGATGATCCAATCGAACATCCATGATCATTGTTTCAGCAGTAAATTCATTATTTTGTTCTGTTCTGTTTGTTGGTAAATCATCAAATGTGTTATTTTGCTAAATATCGATAAATATTATGCTTGTCAATTAAAAATTGAAACCAAATTATCCATCATCATCGACATTTGGCTTTGCCGACTTTCCAAATCTTTTCGCTGATTTTGTGCTTTCAAATTAGCATTTTCATTTCGCAATTCCGACATTTCTTTGCACATTTTTTCCATTTCCTTATCCAATTTAGCATAATCTTTCTGCAATTTTTCACATTTTTCGCACATTTCCGAGTCTAATAGTTCAGTTTTGACTTCCATTCTCTGAAAATTAATAAAATTGTAGAACATTTTTTTTGGAATTTGGTCCCCAAAAATGACAACAACAACAAATCTAACAAATTGAGTGTTCTTCTAATTGTTGTGCGCAAAAATAAAAAGAGAAACCAAATCCCTAATCCTATATCCAAAATCTCTACAACTAAAATTTCTAAAAAATAATAAGAATTAGAGAAATGAAATTTTAAGGCATAGAGCACACCCTACTGTGGACTTGGAGGGTTTCGGAGTGCTGAGCACACCCTACTGTGGACTTGGAGGGTTTCGGAGTGCTGAGCACACCTGCTGTGGACTTGGAGGGTTTCGGAGTGCTGAGCACACTCTACTGTGGACTTGGAGGGTTTCGGAGTGCTGAGCACACCCTACTGTGGACTTGGAGGGTTTCGGAGTGCTGAGCACACCCTACTGTGGACTTGGAGGGTTTCGGAGTGCTGAGCACACCCTACTGTGGACTTGGAGGGTTTCGGAGTGCTGAGCACACTCTACTGTGGACTTGGAGGGTTTCGGAGTGCTGAGCACACCCTACTGTGGAGTTGGAGGGTTTCGGAGTGCTGAGCACACTCTACTGTGGACTTGGAGGGTTTCGGAGTGCTGAGCACACCTGCTGTGGACTTGGAGGGTTTCGGAGTTAAAAAAAGTTATGGCCTCGTAAAAATCGCAAGATTCTATTATGGATTTATGATCAAAGTTTTTTTCAATAATAAATTATAAAATAAAACGATGATGAATTTATATAAAAATATTTATAAAGTTTCCAAAAAACTAATCAATAAATAGACAATAGAAAAGTATGATTGAATTCAAATCTTTTTATCGATTAAAAATCATTCTTTACAAATAAATGTGATATTATCTCATTCATGATTTCCTAATATCGTGCATTGGTAGGCCTTTCGCCGGTATGAATCCGCCGTTTATGACCAGACAATGCACCGGGCTGTCTGAACGATTTGCCACAAATGTCACATTGGTATGGCTTCTCTCCTTTATGAATGAATTCATGTGTTCTCAATGTGTCCAAACGTGAAAATGATAGGCCACATTCCGCGCATACGCAGGGTCTTTCGTCAGTATGAATTCGTTTATGTTGAGTCAATGCACCAGACTGATTGAATGATTTACCACACACATCACATCGATATGGCTTTTCGCCGGTATGAATCCGTTTATGCCGTTTCAATGTGCCCGGATGGGAAAATGATTGGCCACATTCCTCGCATACATATGGCCTTTCCCCGGTATGCGTACGCCAATGTTCGGATATTTTGCTATTGTCCGTTTTTTTCATCTGATATTCGCATCCTGGCCAATTGCATTTGAACTGTGTAAATTTGTGCAATTTTATAATTAAAAATGGGAACACAAATTCATACAATTTTTCCATTTTTTATGGGTGCACATTTTATTGGTCCCTCAATGTTGTTGTGTTCCTCATTTTCACTAAATTAAAAAAGTGTTTATCAATTTGTCCCAAATGAACGCTCATTTTTGTTGCAATCGAATTTTAGCCTCAATTAATTTTTTAAATGAATATTGTCAGATGTTTATATCAAAATTCTACACTAAAGGAGCTTTTAACTCAATTTGGTAGCCATAATTAAAATCACAATTTGTTGGATGTATTCCAAATAAAAATTCAAAACCTTTTTCTATTCTGCTGCTGGTCTTCTCCATCCAAATCCATCTCGACAGAAGGGGAACCGCTCGTTTCCTTCTCCTCATCATCCCATTCAATTTTTTCCAATCCTCCGACTTCAACAACAAATTCTTCCAATCCATTTCGTTCGTCGCCCTCATCTCCTTTTTCATTATTCAAATTCAAGGATGCTGATGTTGTTGGCATTTGGGAATATTCTCCCATTTCGGCCTTTTCTATTTCCTGTTTGATAATGATGGCGGCATTTTCCATCGGATCAAGAATATTGGCCAAATTCTGCAAGGGATTTTTGAGAGTTGCAACATTTCTTTCCTTACCGGAATTTTTTTACTTACAAACTTTTTATAACAAAAATTAAATAATTAAATTAGAATTTTTGCACTGTTTGTGAAATCGAAATTGTATTGTACCATGCTATTGTAGATTTATTTATTCTATAGGGATTTTGGTTATAAAGATTTTTGATTGATCCTTCCCTAATTTTAATTTTGATAACATCAAATAATGCCAATCCCAAAAAATGCCAACCCCCAAAAATGCCAATAAAGTGTTTCTGACTTCTAATAAATCAGGAACCGGTTTTAGGTTCCACAAACCTTATACCATTTTGTAGATCTCGTCGATATCGATACGCATCGAATGGTGTATAATTTATTTGTCATGTTTTGGCCAAAAATTAAGGGTGTTAAATCGTTCAAACCATTTTTCTAGTTTTTGGTTTTAAACTCTTTAATTTTGGTCCAAACCATGACAAATTTTATGCTATTCGATGCGTCTCGACGAGATCTACAAAATGTCATAAGATTTGTAGGGTCTAAAACCGGTTCTTGATTTATTAGAAGTCAAAAACTCTTTATTGGCATTTTTTGGGGTTGGCATTTTTTGGAACAGCGTTAATTTTAAATATTACCATCCGGGAATGTCCTGTATGAATCCATTTATGGTTTTTCAATTCCATTGACTGTTTGAATGATTCGCCGCATTCCGCGCAAATGTACGGCCTTTCATCGGTGTGAATGAATTTATGATCATTCAATGATTTGGAATTGCTGAATGCTTTTCCACATTCCCCACAAACAAATGGCCTTTCCCCAGTGTGAGTGCGTTCATGCTTTTTCAGCGTGCTCGAACGGGCAAATGATTGGCCGCATTCCGCGCAAACGTATGGCTTTTCCCCGGTATGCATACGCCAATGTGTTCGTACATCGCGGGATCTTCTCGTTTTATATTCGCATCCTGGCCAATTGCATTTGAACTGTGCAAATTTGTGTAATTTTAATTAAAATGAATCGCAAATTCATTACAATGTTTCCAATTTTTATTGGTGCACATTTGATTTGTCCGTCATTGCCGTTGTTTTTCTCATTTTTACTAAATTTATTGAAATTTGGATGAAATCTAAAAATTTGTCTACCTTGTTCCATTCTCTTCTTTTTCGTCCAAATCCATCTCACCGCCATAATCTTCTTCATCATGCAAGGATGATGATGTTGTTGGAACATATTCCCGTTTGATAGTGTTGCCATTTCCAATCGAATCAATAATATCGGCCAAATTCTATAAATTTGTTTATTTTAAAATGATTAATATGGCCCGAATTTTTAGGTTTTGACCTATTTTTTTGCAGTTTTGCATTGCAAAACAAAAAAAAATGTTTGGGTATGGATTTCTCTTCTATATAAGGTTCGGTGGTCTAGGACAAACCATTAAACCGCTATAATATTTTTGCCATTTTCAAACTTTGGTACTAATGGAATTTTATACCCTACAAAGGAAAGGATGAGGATGAAGCTGAGTTGATCTTCTTCAAGATCTTCATTATCCACATCATCTTCCTCATCATCATCTTATTCTTCATCATCATTTACCTCGTAGGGGACAAATTCCATTATCTCCAATTTTTTTCGCCATTCCAAATGTTTCCCAATTAATAATAAATTAATTGGAAACCTGTGATTGTTGTTGCTGATCCAATTGAACATCAAGCATCATTGTTTCGGCAGCAAATTCATGATTTTGTGCCCTCTCCTCTGCAGTTGGTAAATCATCAAATGTGTTATTTTGCTGTAAAAAGCGATCAAAATCAATAAGTGAAAAATGAAAACCGAATTATCCATTATCATCGACATTTGGCTTTGTTGCCTTTCCAAATCTTCTCTTTGATTTTGTGCTTTCAATTTAGCATTTTCTTTTCGCAATTTCGCCATTTCCTCCTTTAATTTTGAATTTTCTTTGCGCACTTCAGCCATTTCCTTTTCCATTTTAGCATTTTCCTTCTGCAATTTTTCACATTTTTCGCACATTTCCGAGTCTAATGGTTCAGTTTTGACTTCCATTCTCTGAAAATTAAATTAAAAAATTACAAAATCGTCAAAAATTATAGTAAAATTCCTCGAAATTTTAGTCCTATTCTCCAAAAGACAACAAATCGGTTCAATCAATTGCCCTACCCAAAAATAAAAATATTCTAATTTGCCAAAAATGGGCAAAAAAAAAATATTAAAAAGGTTAAATCTAGGAGCTAGGACAACAAAAATTTTGGCCACAGCCGGCGCGGCGGCCTACCACAAATATCTGTGACGCGAACGGTGTATGTATCCAAAATCTCTAATTTATTAAATCTCTTTATAATCGAAATCGATAAAGAGTTAAAGATAAATGAAATGTATAAATGTATAATAAACGTTTGATTTTCCAATTCACTAAGATTCAATGAAATTTTATTTTTTGATAATAATTATTCAATAAATTTTTATTTTGTCAGCATTTTTAGAAGAAATGTCAATGCTGGCCGAACCCAGACGAAAGCAGCGAATCAGTGTTGATCCTCAAAATTTGCAATGGGGCAATGACGAGAGTCGAGTTGGCAAAAGTATGATGGAGAAAATGGGCTGGCGAGGCGGTGGCTTGGGAAAAATGGAAAATGGGAGACGAGAAAATTTGAAGTTGACAGCAAATTATACACAAAAAGGTTTGATATCCAGAATTAAGAAAATTTTTATTATAGTTTAATCCACCGAAAAAAACATTGAAAATGCTGAAAAAAGACACTACCTATTTACACAAATAGAATTTTCCATTAGACTAAAACTATTATTAATTGTAACGGTTCTGTCCCGTGGTTTTTCCTAGAACATAGAACCTAGATAAAAACTCTTACCCAATTTAATGATAACAATTTAGCTTAGTTCCAAATAACCAATAAGAAATAATGTCGTTGTTTTGAAACGGAGACCAAATACCAACCTTATTTTGGATTAAACTATGTCAAATTAAATACTATTCATTGTTTGTTAAGTGAACACTTTCAATTGCTATAAATTGTTTGTGTTCGTAGGAAACATGAAAGACCCTTGATGAACGGAACCAATAAATTTTTCGACTTTTTTGTTAAAACATTTTTTCCACAATTTAGAAATAGGAAAAACATTAAAATATTTTATAAAAGTTTATAAGTGATTTGGAAATTTATCTTTAAATTTAAATGTAGGTTTGGGCGCAGACAAAAATACGGCAGACGCAAATTGGATTGCTCACAATGATGATTTTGCCCGAATTCTGGCAGAATTAAACCAAAAGAAGAACAAAGGAAATAACAAAGAGGAAGAAGTTCAAACAAAATCAAAGAAAAAGGCAAAAAATGCGTCCAATTCCCTCGAAGAATGTTCACAAAATTCCAGCCGGGGAGCCCGAAATCGGTTCAATTTATTTTTTAAAATTCATTTTTGGAACTAATTTTCCACAGTTATCGTTGTAAACGCACCAAGGACGTGAAAGGGTATACGGCTGAACAAAAGGCTGGCATTTTTGGATGCGCAAATGTCACCAATAATGCAAATACAACTAATAATGACCAAAAGAAATTAGAATTGGCAGCAAATGAAGTTGTTGAGGAGAAGCCAGAGAGGAAAAAGAAACGAAAGGTTAAATTTAAATTTACATTCTGGTACAATCGAATGAACATAATCTAGAAAATCGCCAAAACAGAATCAGGCCCAAAGCTAGGGGTATGGGGGGGGGGGAAAAATTACAGAAAATAAATTTGTTTAGTAATTATTAAAAAATTAGATAATACTTTTTAGAGAGAGGATATTTGGGCTTTCCAATGTTATATTGCTTTCTCAAATTGGTTTCTTCCTTTGTTGAGTAATGGGCCGAAATAAAAATCCAAATACTGAAATTGATTGCACTGACTGACCACTCACTGATACTAATCAAAATCAATATTTAAAATATCCAAAAATCATTTTAAGACCATAAGACCGTAAATAAGCTCTGCTTGGATTTATTTTTTTTGGGCTAATTCTACCCTTGGAGATTTTCAAAATTGCAGCCAATTAATGTTTAAATATTTTCTATTATTTTAGAAGAACAAAAAAATCAAAGTGGACGAAGAAGAAGCCGAACAAACAATTGACGAAGATAAATTGCTGATCAACAATGCCGGTGATGATCACATCAAGACCGTACCAATGACCATGGATCAATATTTTGCCCAAAAAATGGCGGAAAAGTTGAAAAAGAGGAAAATTGGCGTTGAAGAAAGCACCAAAATGGGCGATGAAGAAAAAATGGAGAAAAAAATGAAGTGCAAGAAGAAATTTACTTGTTAAATGTTTTATTTATGCAAAATTAGGATAATATGCGGATTTGCCAAATGTTGAATAAAAAATATATTAAATGATTTAATGGAATTAGAAAATTCATATGAGTTCACGGTTCATTCAAATTCAAAATTCCCCAAATGGGTGCATTTCCTCAACAGTCTGAATAAAACTAGGGCATTGGCTTGACCGGAATGCGTTGCAAATTTGAAGACGAAGATCGTCAATCCATTTTGCTTTAAGAAATACTGGTACATATGGAATTGGGTCCTATTTTTTCTTCAAGAAATTGAAAGTTGGGTAAAAGTGAAGGGTCCCGACTCCCGATAGGATTTAGGGTGGTTTTTACTCCACACTATTCGTAACCTATACCATCTTCCTAATAGAAAATGTCGACTTTTCACTTAGTATCTCTGACTAATCGCTAGCGTCCAAATCGATTAATTGTTAAAAATAAAAATGTCTAATCTCCCAAAAAAATGAAAATACCTAATTTTTGAAATTTTTATTTTCTTAATGAATCACCCCTACCAAATCCCCAACATTAACAAAATTTTAAAATATATGCAGTTTTTTGCCGAATTTTCATGCTCTTTCAAATGAGCTATCAATCATCCCGATCAGTCCACTAGATTAATTAAAAGCCTTATAATTTATAAGTTGGAAAGCCATATTTGTGCGCACATGTATTAGTATTAAATTAAGCGAAATGCATTATGATAATTTAAATTTTTCTTTCTCCATTCCTTTTTGATTCTAAAAATTTCATTTGATGATCAATTTAATTTAAGCAAAAAGCGAATTAATTAAAGAAACTTCAATCAAACAAATTGGAAAATGGTCCAGAACAACAATAATGATAATGACAACGTAATCAAAGTTTCCAATGATGCCATTGCTTCCGGAAAGATTAGCATCAAAACCAGTTTGAGCGAATTGAATGATGCGGATGGAAATTCGAAGTCGTTGACTTCAACCATCAATGAAATTGGCGGACTTTCTTGGTTATTTATTTATTTTGCAAATATATAATTAAAATAATTAGTGTGCAGCCCGAGACGAGATCTCGCCATGATATTCGCCCGTGATTTTCCCGAAATATCAACTCGGACAATTTTTTTTAGCAATTTTGTAAGGGAAAATCTCGGGAAATATATCGAAATATCGAACTCTGTCTCGTTTCATTCATTTTTCTAAAAATCGAGATATTCCGGGATCTCGTTTTTCTGGGTTATCTCGGTCTCGGTCTAAAAATAATGCCATATAAATCGGCACAATTTTGTTATTTACCAAAATAAAAAATAAGTGGCTCTATTTTTTAAATAAAATTATTTTTCCAATGTATTTATTGATTTGAGATTTGCAAAAAACCATTTGAAAAGGAAACCTATGATTGCCAAAATTATTCAAATTTATACAGGCGAATGAAAGTTCTTTATGACTGTCTCGATTTGAATATGTTCATTTATTGCAATGAGGATGTGAAGGACACACTTTGGCTGTGCAAAGTACATTTCTCGGTATGCATGCGACAAGACCATCCGGATTGCAAGGAGACTCATTCCTTTGGCCCTTTCTATGCATTTAACACTTGTGATTGGAACTGGTACTTGAACACAATCGAATTTGATGATGACGAACCACTCGCAATTGAATTGGATATCAAGATTTCACTTGTCGAGAAAAAGTGAGTAATTTAAATTTTATTTGTCTCTAAAAATTCAAATTTTAGCTTTCCCCCTTTGGACACCACCCTGGCAATAAAAATTGACGAAAATCGAACTGAAACATTTTTTATCAATAAAGAGGTAATCTTAAATATAATGATTTTGCAATTTTAATCCAAATTTCCTCCTAAAGTTGTTGGCCACTTTTTCCACCTATTTTCGGAATTTATTTTTTGGGGATTGGAGCGACAATAAAAAGGCACAAAATTATTTTGAAATTGTTGAGACCGAAGATTTTGATGTGAAAGCATTCAATTACATGATTTATTCGGCAATGACCATGGGTCCAATGGTTCACGAGTCCAATTTTCTGCAGGATGGAAATTGTAAGCCAAAAATAAGTGGAGTATGGAATATTTTATTTCATTCAGCCTACGATTTATCCATCAAAGTTCTGAAATTAGCAATCAAATATGGTATGACCTTTTTGGTGGATTATTGCGAAAAGTATTTAATGCATTTAATCCATTGCGATAACATGGCTCTGATCGAATTGGCCGAACAATATTCGCTCAATAATCTGAATTCTGAAGGTCAGCAGTAAATGTTTGGAGAAATTTAAAATGTTTGGAGAAACAAAAACATTAAAATGTTTGGGAAACAAAAACATTAAAATGTTTGGAGGAATAAAAACATTAAAATGTTTGGGAAACAAAAACATTAAAATGTTTGGAGAAATTTAAAATGTTTGGAGAAACAAAAACATTAAAATGTTTGGAGGAATAAAAACATTAAAATGTTTGGGAAACAAAAACATTAAAATGTTTGGAGGAATAAAAACATTAAAATGTTTGGGAAACAAAAACATTAAAATGTTTGGAGGAACAAAAACATTAAAATGTTTGGAGAAAAAAAACATTAAAATGTTTGGAGAAACAAAAACATTAAAATGTTTGGGAAACAAAAACATTAAAATGTTTGGAGGAATAAAAACATTAGAATGTTTGGGAAACAAAAACATTAAAATGTTTGGAGAAATTTAAAATGTTTGGAGAAACAAAAACATTAAAATGTTTGGAGGAATAAAAACATTAAAATGTTTGGGAAACAAAAACATTAAAATGTTTGGAGAAATTTAAAATGTTTGGAGAAACAAAAACATTAAAATGTTTGGAGGAATAAAAACATTTAAATGTTTGGGAAACAAAAACATTAAAATGTTTGGAGAAATTTAAAATGTTTGGAGAAACAAAAACATTAAAATGTTTGGAGAAATTTAAAATGTTTGGAGAAACAAAAACATTAAAATGTTTGGGAAACAAAAACATTAAAATGTTTGGAGGAATAAAAACATTAAAATGTTTGGAGAAACAAAAACATAAAAATGTTTGGAAAAACAAAAACATAAAAATGTTTGGGAAACAAAAACATAAAAATGTTTGGGAAACAAAAACATTAAAATGTTTGGAGAAATTTAAAATGTTTGGGAAAACAAAAACATAAAAATGTTTGGGAAACAAAAACATTAAAATGTTTGGAGAAATTTAAAATGTTTGGGAAACAAAAACATAAAAATGTTTGGGAAACAAAAAAAAAAATGTTTGGAGAAAACATTAAAATTTTTTGAGAAATAAAAACATTAAAATGTTTTGAAAAACAAAATGTTTAGAGAAAAAAAATAAAATATTAGGAAAAACAATATTTTTTTTAGTATATTAGATCATCATAACACATAATTATTGTTTAGGGCAAAGTGCACAATATTGATTCTAACATTGATTTATTTAAAGGAACATTGCCTGAATGAATTGACTGTCGAGGAATTGATGGATAATTTTTCAAAAATCGCCGACTTTTATTCTCGCATTTCCAAAAACACCCAAGAACGATTGCAGGCCATATTGAGCGGAAAGAAAGAAGAAATGCGCAAATCTCTGAGGGCAATAGATAATGCAATCAAGTTAAATCAGCCGGTGTCCGATCAATTCAAGAAAATGAAGAAATATATTTTGGGAGAAAAATAAACGGAATAATCGAGAAAATCCAAGGAATACATTTATGCAAACATATTCCTGATCTCTTCTTTTTAATTTCAATCATCAATTTATTTATTAATTTGTTGTTCGTTTTATTTTATGGTGCCTTTAAATAAATAAATAAAGCCTTATCTTTCCTTTTAAAATAGTCTAATACAAATTATGGGAATTTATTCAATCTAATAATAATAGTTATGGAAGCCGAAAAATGTGCAAAATTGACAAAGAAGCAAAATGACCTATCTTTTTTAAAAAATGTGGTCGCAATTTCAATTGGAGCAAAATTAGAGGCTAAATCCAGCCTAATTAAATAAGAAAAAGCCGCACGTAAAAGAAAAAGTAAAGGGCAATATTAAGCAAATTTCATAGGAAATATCAGATTTTTATCTCGCATCTTCTCATTATATGTTTTTCGGATCATCAATTTTGGTGATTGTGTTCTCCAAAAACGTAAATTTGATAAATTGTTGGATCCTCGTCGCCTTCCTCCTTTTTGACCAACATTCTAAAGAAATATTAATTAATTCTCTTTTATTAATTCTTAATTTACTCATAATCGCATTTTGCATTCAATTTACAATTCCAGCGCAATCTTGACGAAATGGACATTTGTCTAGTTTGTCGAAATTTCAGCAAATTGGCATCTCCACAAATTGTGGCCAACCATTTCCAAATTATTCCATCTTCTGTTCGAATCCGCCTCGATTTTTGTGGCTTGTACACAATTTTATCCTTCTTTTAAAAGAAAATGTTTATAATAATCTTATTATTTATTTTCGTTTTTACATTTTGTTTATTTGATCCTGAAATTGATTGCTTTTTATGAGAAGGCCCTGCTGAGTTGTCATTTGGTTTTGATTTTGAATTAATTGGATTTTTTGAAGTATTCTGCAGCTGCAATGTTGATGATGACGAATAATTGGAAATTGATGTAGTGCTGATGTTGGATGAAGAGGAGGGCGATGCCTTTCTCGGATTGGGAATATTCTTTTTTACTTCCTTACTTCGGAAGAGATTTTTTGTTGAAGACGAATCTTAAAAAAATTTTTATTGCAATATTTGTGATTTAATTTACTTTGATTTCTAGATGTAGTAGGCGTCGAATTCTCATTCTCCCATCGCATCAGACTTGCCAATTCATAGTTTATGGACTGTCAAAAAAATGCTAATATTTATTGTAAATTGAATGCCTTTTTACCTTTCCAGAACCATTATTACTAATAGGATGATTATGATTACTCTCAATTGGCGTCGTCGATGTTCCCCGCGCATTATTTTGTCGTGTTATTCGCTTTGATGGTGAATTTTGTTGAATTAATTGAGTTATCAGTTTTGCATTCCTCGGTGGCAATTTGCGTTGTGTAACATTTTTGGAATTAGTGCTTGGAGCTGCAGCTTAAAATAAGTATTATCTCATATATACTATGGGAAATTGGCTGATTCCGGAATAGCCCTGGCCCTATAGCCGAGCAATTTTGGAAATCTCGGATTCTAGGTGTCTTACAGACTCGAGAGTAACCTCGTTCGATTCGGCATGGTCTTTATCTTATGAAATTTCAATTTCAGACCGATTTAGGGGGCTTAGGATACGGCAAGGGTTAGGTAGATTATTTCGCCAGAGACGGGATAGGAATCTAACGGAAAGTATTACCAAGCTCAGAACAGTCTGAAATTAAAATTTCATATAATAAATCAACCATGCTGGGTTGAATGAGCCTGTTCTCGAGTCAATACGAAATCTAAAAGCCGAGATTTCCAAAATTAGCTAGGCCAGGCGCCTAGCTAATTCTGGTGGAATTAGCTAATTTCCAATATTAGATGCAAAATTTATAATAAAATTTGTGTAAATTACATTCTTCGTTATCCATTCCATCGGAATCATTATCTTCTTCATCTGAGTCTGTTTCTTCTTTATATTTCTTCGCTATTTTATTGGCCCATTTCTTAGCCATTGGACTGCTATTTTTCGCTTTGATTGATCTTTTCTGCTGAGGTCTTGACTGGTTCTTTCTTTGTACATTTGTTGAATGTTGATTTTGTTCAGCCTCATCATCGAATTGCATCACTGCTAATAATTGATGTTTTTTAAAGTATGATTTAATTTTATTGGGAACAGCCAAACTTGTCGCCATTTGTAATAACTCATCAAGAACTGAACTAATTATGGCTTTAGTATATCAAATTATAATAATTTTATTTAAATTGGTTCCAAAGCTGTGCTCAAAAATCATTTAAAATGACTTTTACTAGGAATTATCGGTGGTATTTTGAGCACAACTCTATCATTTCTGAACCAATTTAAATAAAATTATTAGCTTTGGATAGCCAAGAGCCCCTGCTCTTTAATTTGATACTAAAAACATTAAAATTGCTTAAGTCCTTGATGAGTTGTTCTTTTTACAAACGGTGACAAAGTTGGGATTCACCCTTAATTTTTTTTACTTTCGGAAGTTGTCGGTGATGTAATATTCGGATTTATGCCAATTTGTTTGGGTGAAGCAGTGTCGACATTACTGCTGGAAGATATGAGTGGACTTTTGGCATCATTGTTTTTGCTATATGATGTTGATGATTCTATTGCCAGATCCACAAGAAATGCTAATAAAAAATTTAATAATTTTATGGGTTCAAATTAGACCCTGGAAAATGGTTCTTGGTTCGCTTGGCTCACCCCTTCAAAAATCGACCATTTTAGAAAAAGGTGTGTAACTCGTAAAAGACTAAAATGAATTTAATATTTTTTATATCATTTTTAAAGAGAACACTCTTGGCTATCGAAATACACTCATTTTATTTGAATTGGTTCAGAATTGTTGGAGTTGTGTTTGTGCCTAAAAAACCACGGGAAATGGCCTTTTTTTTAGCAAATTCATTTTTTTGGCCGGCCACAAATTTAAATAAAATCAGTATCATTTGATAGTAAGAGTTTTCTCTCTATAATGATACCAAAACTATCAAAATCGCTTCAGTCTTTTACGAATTACACATGTTTTTCTAAAATGGTTCAATTTTTGAAAGGGTGATCCATGGGTGGTGACTGGTGAGCCAAGCGAACCATTTTTCCGAGGTCTAGTTCAAATCATAAATGGATTATTTACCACTGGTGGCAACTGATCTAATTGGGTGAGAATGTGACCCATACTCGAATAATTCAAATGCTCCACTTGATTCATTTCGAATTGCACTGATTTTGTAGGGGCACGTGGGAGTTGTACCACACTCGTAGAAAACCTTAATTTAGAAAATGATGTGTTTATAGTATAGAAGAATGGGCTCAATTGCAGTTTAGCATACTTTTTGCAGTTTAAGCGATCTTTCACAGTTTAAGCGACCTTTAATAATTTTAGGCGAAGCTAATCAATGCTAAAACCAGTCACAAACAAAACAATGTTTTGATGGGGACGATATTTCTTTCGCCTGCATTCGAGCTCTTTTAAACCTAGCCTTGTCTAACATAAAACCTTTACTCCGAACCTTAAATTTTTAGTTTTAGTCAAATTTGTTGGTTATTTTATGAAATATCAAATTAGGAAAAATTTAGGCTATAGCTAGCCTACAGTGATTGGAGGATGGGTTTAGGTAGGCTAGGTTAGGCTTCATTATGTTAGGGTTATTACGGCTTCAGGACCGGATGGGCATTTTATGTAATAAATTGTTTCTATTTTTGATTAATTTTAATTAAACTTTGAAAGGTTGCCGAAACGTTTCATAAACGGTGAAAGGTCGCTTAAATTCTGGAAGGTCGGCTAAACTGCAATTGAGCCGAAAAAAGTGTGAAACCTTTTGCGGAACACCGCCAACTACTTCGAATTGTTTTAGCAAGAAAAGATCCAAGGCTTTTCGCCGTTTCTCCAAATCAGACCAACTATTGCAAAAACCAATGCTGCTCTCTTGTTGTTCATCCATTTGAAATAGTTTATAAAGAATTGGTGAGAATTATGATAAATCTTTGTTCTAAAAAATTAATCATTAATTTATCTAAAAAAAATCATCGCTGTCAGTTCTCGTGTCTCATTTTAAGCCGGCCCGCTGGTCCGGTACACTAATAACTAGAGAGCAGATTTTTGTGAAATTGCATATATTTATTTGCAAATGCATTTTTTGGCAAAAATTGTCCTTCAAAATGCAATAAAATTCGAAAAATTGCATATTTTAATGGTTTTTTTTATCATACTTTTGCATATTTTGAGAAATTTGTCATTTTTTTGTGCATATAAATCCGCTCTCTACTAATGGGGCAACCTAAAATACCAAAAATATGCCTTGCTTGCCTAGTTTGAGAATTTGCTTTTGTATTGTGCTTTTTGACTTTTTTACAAAAATATGCTCAGCCCGCGTGTTTGGCAATTTGCTTTTTTTTTAAATTTTTTTTGTTTAATAAATCACTCAAAATTTTATTCCATAACACAAAATGTTGTTCCAAAATATGAATAAATAGAAAGGCCAATAAATGCAAGATTAGATCCTAAAAAAGGAATGCCAGCCTACAGTAGGCGTGCAAGAATAAAAGAGCAATGCCCGCCTACAGTAGGCGTGCAAGAATAAAAGAGCAATGCCCGCCTACAGTAGGCGTGCAAGATTAAAAGAGCAATGCCCGCCTAGAGTAGGCGTGCAAGAATAAAAGAGCAATGCCCGCCTACAGTAGGCGTGCAAGAATAAAAGAGCAATGCCCGCCTACAGTAGGCGTGCAAGAATAAAAGAGCAATGCCCGCCTACAGTAGGCATGCAATAATAAAAGAGCAATGCCCGCCTACAGTAGGCGTGCAAGAATAAAAGAGCAATGCCCGCCTACAGTAGGCGTGCAAGATTAAAAGAGCAATGCCCGCCTACAGTAGAAATAATCTGCTGGCATTTCTGCTCCAGGCAAATTTTCTTCTCCAATCTCCCCATCAATCAGCACTAATCTTCAAATGTCGCTTGTTCTTTTTCTTCTACAGTATATGACCCAGACAAAAAAAGGAAATTTTCTTTTGGATTGTCCATTTTCATTCCCCAAAGAGTTGTGACCCAAGGCATTTGGAAGCCTTTCCAAAAATATTCTTCCATTCAAATCTTACTAAAAAACCAGACCATCGAATCCCCTCGTTAATTTTTTCCAATTTCGAAACATAATTTTCATAAGTTATATTTTGATGGAATTTCATCCTCTCGAATATTTTTTTTTTTATCAAAATTAATTAAACAAAACAAAGTAAAGCCTTTTTCAAAGCAAAGTTCAAAACTCATTCAAGTACGCCAATCATAATATAAATGTGTCAATTCAAATTTTGCCACATTATTACAGCCATATAAAACTGGGTCTCTATATTTTTTTATTTTCACTAGATCTATTTTATTAATTAAAAAAGCTTCAAACAAATCGGATAATGACTCAGAATATCAATAATGACAAAATTTCCGATGATATCATTGCTTCCGACAAAATTATCATGAAAACCACTATAAAGGAATTGGAGGATGATGCAGGTAACCCAAAATCACCAGTGTCTTCTACCATCCATACAATTGGCGGACTTTCTTGGTTAATTTTAAAATGAATAATTGTAAAATTATAATTTAATAAAAGTCAAATAATGCAATTTCTGAATATATTTTTTTTGTTTGTCAAATTCCCAAAATGGTCACTTAATCAGTGAAAGACAATCAAACAATCAAAAAAATCTAGTCAACTTTATTCAGGCGAATTGAGGTACGAAAAGTTGTTCGACCCAACCAAAACCCCCAATTGGATTTGTACGTTTATTGCAATGAGGATGTGAAGGACAAGCTTTGGCTGTGCGAAGTGTATATGTCGATGAGCTGTTGGTATGGCAATTCAGGGAGAAAAATAAGAGACTGCATCGGTCCTGTATACGGATTCAACACTTATATTTGGCTTTTCAAGAATCCGAAATATAGGAATGATGAAGAATTGCTCAATATCGAATTGGAAATCAAGATTACGCACATTCAAAAATTGTGAGCCTATTTTTATTTTTATTGGATAGAATGAAATTAAATTTTAGCTTTGCACCGTTGGACACAACTTTGGTGATAAAACTTGACGAAAATCGGACCGCCGGAACATTTGCAATCAATAAAAATGTATATATTTAGCAATAATTTTGCATATATTGATAAATGCCCCTTCAGTTATTGGCCAGCTATTCCAACTATTTTCACAATTTATTCTTCGGGGATTGGAGCGACAAGAAAAAGGCGAACAATTATTTTGAAATTGTGGAAACCGAGGATTTTGATGTGCGAGCATTCAGCTTCATGATTTATTCAATAATGACCATGGGCGGTATGGCTTACATGTTCATGTTCAAGTTTCTGAATGGCAATTGTGATTCAAAAAAAAAAATTAAATATTCAGATGGAAGGCATGTGATTTTGCTATCCAAATCACAAAATTATCAATCAAATATGATATGTCCATTTTGGTGGATTATTGCAAAAAAATTTTGATGCGTTATCCTCCCAAAATGGATTTGCTTGAATTTGCCGATCAATACCCGGAGCTGAACAATCTTAAGGTCAGACAGTTCAATAAAAGAGAAAGAATGCAAGTGAATAAAATTATTAGAAGTAATGAAAAATAGGAGCATAAAATATTTTTTGCAACACATAAAATGTTTGGAAAAATAAAAACATAATTGTGTTCAATAAAGAGGGAAAATGCTTTAAAAACCTTCCCCAATTTTTTAACTATTTATCAAAATTTCTTATAATATTCGATAAACATAGTACAAAAGCTCAGCAGAGCAATTATCATTCCAAAATTCATTTAAAAATTTTCGCTCCAAACTTGATTTATTTAAAGGAGCATTGCCTGAATGGATTGAGCATCCAAGAATTGATGAAGGATTTTACAAAAACCGCTGGCATTCATTCACGCCTTTCTCCAAACACCCAAGATCGATTGAAAGCTATAATGGCCGGAAAGACCGAGGAAATGAGCGATTCTTTAGAGGCAATAGATGATGCTGTTCGTTCAAAAAAGCCACGGCTTTCTTCGATGGCTGATCAAATCAACAAAATTAAGGATATTTTGGGACACAAATAAGCACAGAATAAACAAGAAAATCAACGCATAATACAACATTTACATTTATGTATACAGTATACTCCTCCTTCTTTCTCAATCATCAATTTATTATTTTAATCGTTATTTTATGGTGACTTTAAATAAATGTCTTTTGGGTTTGTGAGAAAATCAACGAAATACATTTAACACATACTTATATTCATCCTCATTTTTTTCATTCATCAATTTATTATTTTATTCGTCATTTTATGGTGCCTTTGCCTTTAAATAAATATCTTTTTGGATTTGGACCAAGTATCACATAAAGCAGGAATGAGTAAAGATGAGAAAGCCTCCTAGTCCTAGATTCAAAAATTCTTTATCGCTCATTTTTCCTTTCACAGATCACCAAAACCATCCAATTATTCATTTCCATAAAGTCCATTTCCCTTTAAAAAAAGCAGTGATGGGATGGACAAAAAGAGATTCTCCCCGCTCAACTTCTATCTCAATGATAAAATCATCATTCATCATCGTTTCATTTAAAGATTTAAATCTTTATTTTATTTTCTACAAAAATGAGTGAAAAATTTGCCCGTAGGGCAATTTCCCAGCATTCATCATCAAGAAATTCCTATTTTTTGTTTTAAATTTTCCATTTTTAATGCACTTCATCTTCCCTTTCTCATGTGAAAATTACTCCAAGCAATTTCCCAAAAGCACAATTAATATCTACCGATGAGGTTAACGATCAATGCCTCCATTTTTGTTGAGTATCTATAAATATTTGTATTTTTTGCTCATCTTCACATTCATTTTTCATTCCTCCACCCACTACCCGCCCTCAAAAAGTAGTAAAATCTGCAGCACAATGCAAATTCATTTCATTCATTCATTCACCTTTCCTCTCCATAGAAGGCTTTTCTAGCGAAATATGGTCAAATTTATTGGTCAATTAGCAAAATTTACAAATATTCATTTATATGACCCATTTTGGTTTTAATTGATTAATAAAAGTAGCATTAATAAATATGAATGGGCTATAAAAGGGAGAATTTAAAAAATTCGTATGAACATGAGGCTAAATTAGTCAAAAGGCAAAACATAAGTTTTCAAGACTTTTAAAATCTTTTTTGACTATTAAAAAAGCTAAATAAATAGTTCATGTATTTCTTTAGTAGAAATTAGGATTACACATTCATTTTTTCGGTATTTATGATCAACCATTTAAATATTGTAAATCGTACAATAGTAGCCCTCATATATAAAAAAAAACATTTATATTTTTTCACATTTAAATTTGACCAGTTTTCACTTTTCAGCCCACTAATTTGGGTTTTATTTATTTTGATAATTTAAATTTTACCTACTTCCATTCATTTTGGCTTTATATGTAATTGTTAATTTTGAATCAAATTGAAAAATGGCCCAGAACATCGATAATAACAGCGTTTCCAATGATATCATTGCTTCCGGAAAGATTAGCATTAAAACCAATAAGGAAGATTTGCTATATTTGTCTGATGGATGGCTGTACATACCAAAACCACCAATATTGTCTAATATCCATGAAATTGGCGGACTTTCATGGTAACAAATTTATTTTAATGAAAAAAATGGTAGTCAAATAAAGCCGTTTTCGGCATATATTTCTTTCTGCCAAATGACAAAAAATGATAAATGATTGAACGTTTGTAATCAATATGCTAATTCATATAAATAAACAATGAATGTGTATATGTTACAACGATTCTTGGAAATTGACGATTTCCGGAAATCGGCATTGACGAATTTTGGAAATCTCGGCTTCTAGGCATCGTACAGATTCGAGAGTAGGCTTATTCGATTCGGCATGGTCGATTTAGTCAATGAAATTTCAATTTCAGACCTTTCCCTTAAACCCTAGCCCCAAACCCCTAAAACCCATGCCACCCTTAACCATAATCCTAACCCTAACCCTAGCCCTATTTCGGTTAGCCCTATTTCGGTCTGTAATTGAAATTTCATATAGTAAATCGACCATGCCGAGTCGAATGAGCCTACTCTCGAGTCTGTACGATGCCAAGAAGCCGAGATTTCCAAAATTCGTCAACGCAGATTTCCGGAAATCGTCAATTTCCAAATCTTAAAATTATAAACAAGCAACTAGGTGAATTTAATAGAAGCACGATACTTTCTATTATTGATTGGATATAAAGTTTGTTTGTTTAGCATGCCAATATTTTCAATAGTCTATTCTACAATTTCTTTTGTTTTTTAAATAAAAAAATTATTTCTCTTAGGTAATTTTGATTAGAGATTGTAACACAAAATATTTGATTATAGGAAAATAATTGCCAAAATTATGTTATTGCATTCCAAAAAAAATCAAATAAAAGTATCCATAAATTCATACAGGCGAATGGAAATAAGCGTTAATGGACCCAATTTGTGTTTGGACGTATATTGTAATGAGGATATCAAGGACACACTTTGGCTGTGCAAAGTGCATTTCTCGGCGTGCATTGGACATGCCGATCCAGACAACGAGGTGACACAATCCTTTGGTCCTTTCTACGGATTCAACACTCGTGATTGGAATCTGTCAATGTATTATGATGTGGATGATGAACCGTTCGATATCGAATTGGACATCAAGATTTCACGCGTTGAGAAATGGTGAGCCATGAGCCTATTTTCATATTTGTCTGGATAAAAAGAAATTATGAAAAAATTTAAATTTTAGCTTTCCTCCATTGGCCACAACTTTGGTGATAAAAATTGTCGAAAATCGAACCGCCGGAACATTTTCCATCAATAAAGATGTATTTTTAAATAATATTGTATTTTGAATATTTTAATCTAAATATCTTCCTGATCTAGTTGTTGGCAGTAGTATTGTGATGCCCCATTTTTTCCAAAAAAGGCGATTTTTGGCCAACATTCGAGAGTGCTGCCCTTTTTTGAAGCGGAAAGATATTTGACTAGTTTGGAAATGATGGGGTTTGTAGGGGCAAATGGGTTTGAAGGGGCATAAAGCCGATTGATATGAATGGACATTGTGGAAAACCGACCTTTTTTGCCGAATATTGCCCAAAAAAAAATGCCAATGTCCAAAAAAATTGACAATTTGAAAATCCCCAAAATAAAATTGAACAAATAAAATGATTGAAAGAATATTGTAAAAAATTGAATTACGAAAATTTTATTTTATTTGCCAAATATGTGTGTATTGTGTTTTTCCGGACCCAAAAAATGATTGGAAGGGTCCTTCAACAATTTTTTCCAATCAAAAACTAACTACGATGGGGGATTAATTATTTTTCCATGGAATTTCCCCTCATTTTCATCCAATTTCACTTCATTTCTTCATCTTCTTGGCAGCTTTCTTCGGCATCAATTCCTCTGCATCATCGTCTTCGTCCTCATCCTCCTCCCGTTTGATTTTGCGCTTTTTGCCGCCACCGGTGCCTCCTCCTAAAAATTGAAATGAAAAGGTTTGGTCATTTTTTCGAGATTTTTACCTGCTCCGCCGCCCTTTTTTCCCTTGAAAAGGGATGAAAAGGCGTCCCAGTGCATACGCTGCAGCTGTTTATTGCGCTCTACGCAGGTCGTACATTGCGCCAACAACAGGCAGATGTGGCTCTTCCCAAGCTAATGGAAATAAATTTTGAAATGTTTTATTTCAAAAAATTTTTACCTTCTCAACCATTTTGCTCGCCTCCAAACGGCCCATCTTGTTGCGGCAGTACTGGCATTGGCCGATTGCTCGAACATAGGTGGTTGCGGCCGTTTTGTAGTCATCCGTCTCTTCGAAGAATTCAAAGGCTAAATTTTACAAAATAAATCACTTGTTTTTCCATTTTAAACTTACACTTTCCACGCTCAAGAAATCCCTCCTGCACTTGGCGGATGCGTCCATTTGCGGAAAAGCATTTGCGGCATTGCACCAATCGGACGAACAAACCGTGACGGTTTTGAATCACAACGGGGTCCAATGATTTCTGTTGTTCAATGCAATCGCCGCATTGACCGAAGGTTTGGATGATGCGATTGGTCTTGAAAATCCAATCGAATTTTCCTATTTCGGAAAAATATTATTTTTGAATAAAGACTTTCGCTTACCCTTTTTTCCGCCCTCTTCATTTCCGGCTTCCGATTCATCTCCATCATCGCTGTGTTCCTCTTTCTCCTCGTCTTCTTTTCCATCGTCACTTTCCCAATCCGGTTCCCAACCGGAATCATCATCGGAACCTAAAAAGGGAATTTTGTTTTAAAATTTAATTGTAAAATGTGTAAAAAATCACCATCGTCCTTGGCCTTTTTGATCGCTTTCTTCTTTGCTGGGGGGCGGTCAGAATCGGAGGAATCTGGATTGAATATAAATTTTAAAAATTTATAGATAATTTGTAAAAAATTACCATCGTCCTTGGTCTTTTTGGCCACTTTCTTCTTTGCCGGAGGGCGGTCAGAATCGGAAGAATCTGGATTGAAGATAAATTTTAAAAATTTACTGAAATTTGTAAAAAATTACCATCATCCTTCGCCTTTTTGACCACTTTCTTCTTTGCCGGTGGTTCCGATTCCAAATCTGGAAAATGAATTGATTTTACAATAAAATTAATAAAAAATCACCATCAGCCTTTGCTTTTTTGGCAGCCTTCTTCTTCTTGACTGGAACTGGCTCGGAATCTTCCGAATCTGAAATTCATGAATTGAAAATATAAATTTTTAAATAAATTAAAAGCCATTTTAAACTTGCCTTCCTCATGTTTTGGCTTTTCTTTCATTGGGCGAGCACTCTTCTTTGCCTTCTTCTTCGGTTCCATTTTGAGTTTGGATTGTTTCAGTTTTGGCGGTTGCTTCTTCGAATTGCCGCTCAAAATTTGAATTTCCTCATCCTCTGCCTTTTCCTCCGGTTTGGCGGCATCCTTTTTGTCCAATTTGGCCTTCTTCTCTGCACTTCCCATCAATTCATCTTTGCCAATGAGGCCTGTTTATAATCAAAATATTTCCCTCAAAATTTTCCACCCACCCATGAATTCATCGGCTAAGCTCATTTCGTCCCCCAGCTGCTTCAGCTCATCGCCTTGCAAAAAGCCTTTTGTGCATTCATCATCGGTAGATTCCATTTGTTGTTGAAGGGTTTGAGATTTGTTGTGCAAATTGAAGCTTCTCTCTGAAAATTATATAAATTATTAATTCAAAATTCAAATGAAAATGAGGAATTTATTTTAAATTTTTCAAAGATTAAAGGGGAAAAGTGCCTCTATTTTAATTTTATAGGATAAAATTTAAAAAATGGATTATGATTGGATTATTAAACAAAATTCCACATGAAAAATAGGCAATTATTTTGGATTTTTCAAAAAATTAAAGAAGCATTTAAATTTTTTCAAATATTAAGGGCGAAGAATGCCTCTATTTTAATTTTTAGGATATTTTGAAAAAATGGATAAAAATGGGATTATAATTGGATTATTAAAACAAAATTCCATGTGAAAAAGGGGGGGCATTAATTTAGATTTATCAAAAAATTAAACTGTGAAAGATGCCTCTATTTTAATGTTTGAAGGATGATTATGTAAAACGGGATTAAGATTGGATTATTAGGACAAAATTCTAATGAAAAAGAGGCATATATTTTAGATTTTTCAGAAATGAAATGAGGGAATAATGCCTCTAATTTAATGTTTTAGACATATTTTAATTTAAATGTGACTAAATTATTAAAAAATGGAAAAAAGGGAAAATGCCTTTTTGTGGAATATAAGGAATTGGAAATTTATTTTGATTTTGTTTAAGGAATAAAGGAGGATGCCTCCATTTTAATTTTTTGGAAAAAGAAAAATGATTTTAATTAAAATAAAGAAATTTGTGAAAAAATGAATAAAAATTGGATAAATGGAAGGGATGTTGGAATGGAGGGAAGAAAGAATTTTGCCCCGAATTCTCCAAAAAAAAAACCACATTTTTATTATTGTGGCAAATGAACCTTGATTGGAGATGTGAATGAATGGGACGGGTTTGTATATGAAGCTGTTGAGAAGCACCGCCCTATTGCCATCTACCGCTCTATTGCCATCACCGATGATGAACTTTCCCATTCCTGAAAAAATAATATGGGATAGTCATCATTTTCCACCAAAACCTTTTTCCTCCTCCATCAACAACTTGGGGCCACAAAAACAAGGCCAATTTCCACCTTGGCCAACATTTTCCCTGGCCTCCATTTACCACCTTCTTATCTCCAAATGCAATCTGGCCCAAACGAGCAATGCCAATTGCCTTTTCCCAACCTTTTGCTCTCTTTTTTAACCCTCTGAGAAAATATAAAAATAATTTGATTAATGGAAGGAAAAAAGGGAAAATATTATTTTAATTTGATTGAACAAAATAAACTAAAAATTAAATAAGAAAAATGATGTGTATTCATTTGGATTTATTTTGGTCACAATGACTCTTTTGAATAAAGGGAAGCCCCAAAAATCGATCACCGTATTTAGGCAAAAATTCAAAAATGATTTTCATTCCAGTTTTTGCTGGAAAAATCCATTAAATTATATTAATTTTGGTCATTTTTCCATTTTAATCCAAAGAATTTTATCAAATTTGCTCAATTTTCTATTTAAATTATTTCAGATTTGTTCAAATCAGCTCCAAAAATAATTATGTTCGATGAACCGGAAGATATTGTTTTAAACAAAAGGAGGAGGAAGAAAAGACAAGGAACAACAATTCGGGATTTCATGAAAATATTAAATGTGGAAAATTCGAGATCTTCAAGCCGCAATTCATACACAGAGATTATTAATTTGCAAATTTTTAAATTGAAATGTGCATGGGACCCAAAAGAAGTTTTATTGGAAATTTTTCAGTCGTTAATCAATAGATTGGAAAATTACAATGGTGCTTAATTCCGCTTTAAATTGATTTTTTCATTTTTTAAAAAGGTCTCCCGGAAAAACTGGCCCTACAATGGACAAATTATTATATGGACTATCCATTTTTCGTTCCGTTGAGACCTCGGGATCAAAATTCGGCTGAATCAATGGCGGAAGCCATAATGCTCCTCGCAAAGCAGAGTGGAGGAAAATTTCGCATTTTTAAAACTGTGAACCAGATCAAATTATATGGCCTGTGGGGAATGAAAGAAAAAGGTTTTTCTATAATGGAATATTTCAAAAATAGAGATTAAAATATACCATCCAAAATTAAATCAAAAAATATGAAATTATCAAAATTTATTTTGAAAAAAACCAAAAATTAATCCATTATATTCACCTTTAAAATGGTCATTTCGCTTTTTTAAAACAGTAATTTGTTGATCAAAAATTGTGCATAATTTCATTGTTTTTTGACAAAAATTAATTATGGAAATTTATATAATATTACAGTGAAAAAAATCAAATCAAAAAATGCAAAATGGAGGAGGAGGCGTCGACTTTTTGGTGGTTGTTTTCCCAAATCTCCGCAACTTTATTTTATGGCCAAAAAAAGGGGAATCTTGCCCATTTACAACGATGACAATCTCTGCTTATTCCGCTCGATTGTGATGGGTTTAGCAGCTACATTTCAGGAACAATCCAAATTCAATTCTCTTTATGCCGACCCGGATAAACAGAAGGATTTGTCTATATTTTTGCTTAAAACTGTTGGCATAAAACATAATCTCCGCTCATATAACATCAATCATCTGGCCATAATACAAAAATTATTCAATTCTAAATATCCCGGCCTAATCCGTTTTATTTGTATTAATGCCGAGAAAGGATTCAAAGTTGTCTATAAAGGAAAATCAACAGCCAGAAACAACATTTTTATATTGCTGCAAGGGAACCATTTTGATTTAATTTTGAATATGAAAAAACTAATGCAGGTTAAATTTATAATAATTTATTTACTTTTCTTTCTAAAATTTTGAATATTCAAAATGAATAATCATAAAATAATTTATGACTTTTTTAAAATTCTTAAATGGAATAGAAAATGAATTGATAATTTTTTTTGGAAAATGTTAATATTGTGATTTGATTTTATTAGTTATTATTTTCTGCCCGAATTAATTTTTCAAAATTTGTTTTTTGATAAGAAAACACTTGCCATTTAATAAAGTTAATAACCAAATGGTATAAATTTAAATAATAAAATGGAAATTATGAAGAATACTCGAAAAATCTCAGCATAAAATTCGAATATTAAAAAATTCATTTAATTTTTAATTCAAATGGAATATTTTGGAGATGAATTGAGTCTTTCATATGATTCTTCGAATGCATTTAATTGAACCACAATTTTCCAAAAAATAGAATAAGACCATATTTATTTTCAAAATGATTTTAGGCGATTTAATGTTGAATTTTTTTCCCCTATAGACTCGTGGAAATTTCTGCCCTGATTGTGAGGCAATTGAATATCAAAAATCGCATAATAAAAATTGTGTGGCTTGCTGTTATTTGTGCTACGGTTATGGGGCCGATTATCCCTGCAAAAGAGGAAAGGAACCACCCATTCATTGTTCCAAATGTGGATTTTATTTTCCCAATAAACGATGTTTTCAAAATCATGCAAAAATTGGGAAAAAAGGCGGAATTTCAATCTGCATGGAAAGATTTTTCTGTCCCGAATGTAATAAAGTTGTAAGTATTTTTTAATATTGGAATTGGAATAGAATTTTTTGAATAGGTTTACAAAAGAGGGAAAAAGCATGTATGTACGAATGAAAGGGCCAAAGAATGCTCCACATTTTTCCCTTGCCAAAATTGTTCGGCCATTCGATCATTAAACGAAGAGCACCATTGTTATGTTCAACCACTTTTTTTTAAAATGGAAAATGAAGAGGAAAAAGAAGAAAAAGAAGATGAGTCTATTCGTTACATTTTCTTCGACATTGAAACTTGTCAGGACCAGAAAATGTTGATCAATGGTGTTCGAGTAAGTGGAAAATAGGATTGTTTTGATCAAAAATATTTTGAAGTGTCGGCGTCAAGTGCCAAACTTAATTATTTGTGAAATAGTCTGTAATAAATGCTCAATGGATCCTGAAGTTCAAATTCCAACTGGAAATAAAAAATTTCCAAATGCTCGAAAATATGCAAAGGATTGTTGTTGCGGAATTTGGGGAAAGAATTTCCGCTTCAAAAAGAATCAAATTGACCCGGCCAACCCCAGACTTCTTCATTTCCACACATTCGAAGGCGGAAGGACTCCCAGCGACCAATTCCTCATGTTTTTAATTTCACAGGGCAGTATTGAAATCAAAACAATTGTTCTGGCCCACAATGGAGGAAAATTCGATCGCCATCTTCTTTTGTCTGCAATTTATCGTCAAAATTTTGCGCCATCATTAACAATGACCGGTAAGATAGAATCATTTTGGAAAATGAAATTAAAACCCATTTTTATTCAATAGGACTTAAAATTTATCGCATTTATTTGGGAGGAAGCCACCGAAGGCGAATTTTATTCAAGGATTCCATCAATTTTATCCAAGGCCCTCTTTCTCGTCTTTTTGACACATTTGGAATGCAAGGAAGCGGAGTCCAAAAAAAACCTCCTTTTCCACATCTGTGGAATCGTATGGAGAATTTGAATAAACCATTGGATCGCCTCCCTCCAATCAAATATTATTGCCCATCACAAATGAAACAAATGGAATTGGCGGAATTAAAACAATGGTATTCAGCAAATTGGCGGACACCTTTTGACCTAAAATCGGCCCTCATTGAATATTGTTCTAATGATGTTCAATTATTAAGGTATTTTCATGTTTAAAATTAAAAATATATTCCAAAAATATAAAAATAGAATCGGCTGCCTGAAATTCAAAGAAATTATTCAAAAAATTTCTCCAAATGTGGACCCATTCGATCTATGCTCTACTATTGCCGGTCTTGCTGTAACAATATGGCGCGCGCAATTTCTCAGGCCAAATATGATGATAAATCTTCCAGAATCGGGTCTTAGGCCGTCACACGTCCAGAGTAACGAAGCAAGGAGATTCTTTTACATTTTATCAAAAATTACTGGGAAAAAAATTCAAACTGCCGACTCCACAAAAGGCGAATATTCCCCCGATGGGATGACCTTTCGGGTTGATGGTTTGATCGAATCAAATGATGGTGGCCCTCCAATTATTATTGAATATAACGGATGCAGATATCACGGTAAATTTTTACTTTTTTTTTCCATAAAAAATTCCATTTTTCAAAAAGGATGTGTGAAATGCTATAGGGATCGCAAACAAATATTGCAAGGAAATCGAACTGCCGAAGATTTGTTTGCCCGCAGCCAAATGAGAAAATTGGAATTGGAACGTAGGGGTTATAAAGTAGTGGAAGTTTGGCAATGCGCTGTTCGACAAATGCTCAACAAAAATTCCAAACTTCGAAAATTGTGGAATCGAGCCGATTTGCCTCCTCCTCCTCTTCACCCTCGCCTAAATGCTTTGAGAGGAGGAAGAGTTGAGCCATTCCGACTTTATGCCGATTCCGTCACCGAACCCGACACAATTATTGAGCATTTTGATATTGTAAGTTTACAAATTGGGGAAAATTATTTAAAATGAGGGACAAATATGGAAAGATGTAAAAATATTTTTGATTTATCCCATTTTTTTCAAAGGTTTCAATGTATCCATCGGTTATGAAAAATGGCCGTTATCCACTCGGTTCGCCCAATGTTTATGGCAAAGAGGATTTGGACCGATTGGAATTGCCCTCTCTTCCTTGGTCTTTGGCAAAATTTCCCAAAGGCTTACACATCAAAGGATTTTATCTGGTTCGTATATTGCCTCCAAAGAGAATGCCACTGCTTTCGACCAAAGAAATGCTTCCACCTTTTCTTCCATACCGCACAAAAGAGCATCTCCTCGTCTTTCCTCTTTGCTCCAAATGTGCCGATAAACAATTGAAAAAATGCCGGCATTCGGATGAACAACGGTCGTGGATCGATGCCCTAGTGGATGAGGATATTGAACTAGGCCTAGAGTTGGGATATACATTTTTGGATGTTTATGAAGTATTTAGAGGGAAAAAATTTTTTTGTTAATTAATATTCCCTAAAGATTTGGCATTGGGAGGACAGACAATGGACGGATGGAGGTGAAAGGAAGGACCTTTTTCGAAAATACATCAACACTTTGCTTAAAATGAAAGTAAGAAATTATTTATTTTGAAAATTCAATATGCTTTTTTCCCCATTATTAGGTTGAATCATCAGGATGGCCTTCACATGTGAAAACCGAGCAGCAAAAGAAGGAGTTTATTCGGGATTATGCCCAAAAGGAAGGCATTGAAATTGACCCAGAGCAAATGGTTTTCAATAAAGGCCTTCGGGAAATTTTGTGAGTTTATAAATTTTTTAAAAAATGTTCAATTGAATTATTTTTTGAAGAAAGTTGCTCCTCAATGCATTATGGGGCAAACTCTGTCAGCGGGTAAACTCAACATCCATCCAAATAACCCGTTCGGCCAAGGAATTCCATGAATTGGTGGCCGATCCCTGCATTGAAGTTCTCGATGTTGTGCATTTGAATGAACACCTGGACCGAGTGGTTTTCAGAAAAAAAGAGGAATTTATCGAGGAACCCGGCACAAATAATGTTTTGATCGCTTCATGTGTGACAAGTCATGGCCGGCGATTGCTTTATCGACGAATAATGGAGGCAGTAAAATTGGACAATTGCATTTTATATTGCGATACCGATTCGCTTTTTATAAAAAGAAAAATTGGCCAAAAAACAATAAAAGAAGGTGGGAAAAAAGGGGAAAAATAAAAATTTTCAATATAAAAATTCAATAGGCACTTTTCTGGGTGAAATGGCAAAAGAAAATCCGGATCGCCGTATTCAAAAAATTGTTTTTGCCGGGGCCAAAAATTATGCCTATTTGCATTCGGCTTTGGATGGAACCGATATCAAATTGACCCGAAAAATTCGTGGCTTTCAAATTACGGAATCTGCTTCCAAAAAATTGACTTTTGCTGCCATCCTTCAACAAGTGGAACAACAATTCAATATGATTAGGTAAAAATTGAGGGAAAATTTAAAAAAACATAAACAAATTTAGCATGAAAAGAAGGCCATTTCCATTAAATATTCAACATTTTGTCGAACAAAGCGGGGAATGGTTTATATGAGGCCAACAATAAAGAAATATCAATCGGTTTACAAAAAAGGAATTGTCCGAACGATGAGAGAACAAATTTTGCCTTTTGGACATCAAAATAATTAAATGGATTTTTGTTCACATTTTTATTCACTATTTTCCATTTTATTTAAAAATTTGTTTGTTTATTAATTTTAAAAATTTACCTGAATTTTCCTCTTTAATGAATAAAAGTTGTTTAAACCATTTTCCAATCAAAATCTCCGAAATGACATTATAATAAAAAGGTGAGTTTTTTATGATTTTTCATCACTCTTTTTTATATAATGTCAATCGGAAATTTGATAATGAATAAAGATGGATGAATTTATTTTAATTTTTGGAGGGGAGGCAAATTCCTTTGACCTCAAAATTAATTTTTTATGCCATTGAGTTGATAAATGTTGGATGAATATAATCCAATCTCTCTCAGTGGCCATGAAATATTAATTTACAGGTCCAAAAGGATTGCTGTTATTTCTGTTGTTGTTTTCGTCGTCGTCGATGAAGGGAATGGGAATAAAATATTGTTGATCATCTTTTGAAGAGGGAATTAGGGCTGGCAATTCTAATATCCTTTAATTCATCAATCATGCTTTCAGCGTCGCTTTGTGTTATATGTCCTCTTCTTTTCAGGTAGCTTACGATCACAACCCAACAAAGAAGGAATACAGGGAAAGCAATAAGATATTGTAGAAAAAATAGGAATACTTCATGATGAAATGATTTTCCATTTTGACTTTTGACATAATCAGAGTCAATTGTTAGAAAAGATTGAAGGGGAAATGAATTGTTGTTGTTTTCAGTGTTGTTGGAAAGTAGGCGGAAATTTTCCAAAGCTTGTTTGTTGTAATAATTTGATTCTTCCATTTTTTATTACTAAATGGACATAAAATTAATTATTATTTATATTAATTCTCCCGATCATCCAAGTGTGGAATCGGAAACTATATGACGATTATAGTCAATCATGACCAATTGGTCAAATTCACCTAGAACCAGCATATCAACCCCTCCATCTGGGATTGCTGAATTGAAAAGAACTCGAATGCTGGTTGTTCAACTTCTTAACAGCTCAAATCCACAGGAATCATCCAAAGTGGAAGTTAAGGGAATGGTGAAAAATGTCCATCCTTCCTTGAATTTTTCAACGGGAATATCGAATGAACGGTCACTATTTGCCACTCCTAAAGCTTCATACATGTCCACATAGGGGCGAATGAACTCATTATCGGCAAATTTCATTTTATAAGGTACAATGGGATAAATTTGGCCTCCAGCATGGACTGCGATTTCTCTAATGTCAAATGGTTTGAAATTGAATGGGGTTTTCTTAGCATCTCCATTGAATGCAGCATTCTCTACGAATGCCACAGTTATTCTTCGCGGAATATTCCCACTAAAAGCATTATAATCTATTGAAGTTCGACCCGCACTAAGGAAGCATGATTGTTTTTCGAATGGAATATGTGGCTGGTTGTCTTTCCAGCTGTTTATAGATTGATAAATTCAGAGAGGGTTGAACCTCTACCATTTTTGCATAAATTTTTACATCGTGTACAAAGAGGCGATAGCTATTTGTATCGGCTGCTTTCAAAGTATGGATACAAAAATTGTCTTTGGCTTTAAAAATTGTGAATAAAACGTCCATATTGTTCAGAAGAAATAATTCTTGATTTCCAAAATCAAAATCCAATCTAGAGAGAAATTGTGCTCGCTTGCCTTCAGCAAAAAGAGCTACAATTTTCTTAAAACCCTCATCTCCTAAAGTATCATGTTTTAGGATTGGATAGTGGCCAGCGGAGGCCAGAAAATTTGCTTTTACATTTCCTGGATAGGATAATTCGGTGGTCATATAGTTTTTGAACGGATATAGGCTTCCACTATCATATAAATCGGTGTTTCCTACTGAAACTTTAAGCTGTTGAACAAAACTTTGACCAATTCCCTGAATACACCCAACTGAAGTATCTTCAGCTACAATCGGTACCCAATTATTTCCGGACTTTTTCTCGATTGAAAGTTCAAGATAAAGGTAAATGCGGGACAAATCAGTCCATAGATTGTCACTAAAAATTCTGAAAAGATATGGAGAATCCTGAGTAATTGTACTCAATGGAAGGATTTCCCTATAATGTGAACGGAGAATTGAAACATTTGTAGGGGGAACAGTGAAAATGTTTAAGCCAGTGTCAACAGCCAATGGGCTTTTTGCACTTATTTTTTTGGAACAACTCATTTTTGTTTGTTTAATATGTTCCGAGCGAATCAATTCGCAATCTTTTTGGAGGATTTTTTGTTTTGGGTTTTGATGGTAGTCGTCGCTTTTTATTCTTCGTCGATGGGATAAAATTTGATGGTCCCATTACGGAAGCAAGTTTATGTATATGTTTGCCTAGCTTTGGTATGGCAATTTTCTTCCCATTTTTTCCATATTTTTTAAAATCAAAGACCCCTTGTCCAGTTTGTTGTTGCCGCTCTAATCCACTTGAAGCTTTATCCAAGAGGGATTTTAATCCGACTTTTCCCTCATCAATCAAGGATTGCTTTAAATCTTTTCCTTCAAGCACATTGCTCAAAACTTTGCTACCAGTTTCCAATCCTTGTCGACCGATGGCCGATCCAATTTCTTTCCCAATGGGAAGTAGGTAGCGAAATAGGCGACGAAATATTGAACCAAGACCATTCCCTCGTTGGTAGGGCATGCCTCGAAAGATGGCATAACCACCGGTTTGGCGGTAGAATTCGTCATCTTCTGATGGACCAATTGTAAATTTAGACCATTCAACATTGAGAGGATCGAAATCAACATGCATTTTTGAGAATTGTTTATTGTGAAGATATTGAAATTGTATTTTATTTATATTCATTGATCAAATATTTTTTCATTTAAAAAATTACTAACTATTCGATCAGGAGAAGTTTTCCGAATCATTCCCCTGTCAATTAAAAATTGGAGAATTTCGTTCATTGTTTTTCCAATGGATCGGTTATAGAGAAAAAATATTGCATGTTTTCCACAATTCCTAGAGCCAATTTCTTGGAAGGCGTATGGATTGAATTCAATTTGATTGAAATTAGACAAATATCGTGAAATATTTTCATTAGGAGGAGGCCATATACCCAGAGAATCATAATAGTCTACGGAATGAGGTGATTCGGCAAAAATGGCTACCCAATGTGAACCTTTTTCCCAAGACGGATCGAAATTTACCACAAATGAAAGGGGAAAATATTTCGAAGGGACTCTGTCAAGTTTATCTGATGGAAAACAACCCAAATAATAAGGTGCAGTCGATTGATTTCTTCCGAGAATTTTGTCAATTTGAAAATTGTTCATCAATGTGTGAAATGGATTAAAAATATGAGGATTTTCGAAAATGCAAAGTTAATGTACAGTTTCCATACATGAAAGGTATTAGTGCGCCATTGGATGAACGAATTTCAATGGAAATTTCACTGATTTCTTTCACCAGTAATTTATGGTACTGAATTGCGTAGAATTGTTCTTCTACAATTTCATCGGGTTTGCCCCGAATTGTGACGGCACGGAGAATAGGTGCAGTAACATCACCAAACATCATTGGCTCAATCAAATCAGGGGCATAGACTAAAAAAGAGGAAACCCCTCCTTTCAAATCGGGCATGAATTTAGCCACAGTGGTTTCATTTAGAATTTGTTGATCAAATCCAAGAATATAGGAGAGTTGTTCACTAAGCTCAACTCGTTGAATGAACCCTGCATCCAGGTGAAATGTGAAACGATTATGTGTGGAATCGAATTGGAGTCGGCAAGCGAAATTAACATGTCTATAAGCATGAATCCATGGCTCAAGGCCTTTTTGTTTTGTCTGATCTAGAATCATGCGATCTTCATCGTCTAATAGCGTAATTTCTTCATTCAAATAGCGATTATAGAGTTCTTCTAAAGTTGGAATTTTTTGAGGCGAGATTTGCTGTTCTTCTTCATCTTCCACCAATTTTGAACTTTCTCTTTCTTGCCGTTCCAAAACCGTTTGGGCACCTTCCAAATCGGAGACCTCTTCAATATCTTAGACTAGAGTGGGCATAGATTGTTTCTGATGGATTTCTTTAGTAATTTTCTCATGTTCTTCTCGGGCTCGTTTCTCAGCCTTTTTAACAACTTCAAGAAATGAGAACTGTGTTGTTCGTACTTTCTTAGCCAGCTCTTCACTTCCAGATTGCAAAGCTTTTGTCATTGCTTTGGTCAACTCAAGGGGATTGGTAAATGTATTCGAGGGAAGTTCAATTCGGACATTTTCCCCCGTTTTCCATACAACATTAACAAATTGTTGGGTGGTTGTACCTAGCGATGGCCAAGTGTGAGGATAAACCAGCACAGCCAACCCGACAGACCATTCCGAATTGAATTGAAGTTTACGAGGAAGACGGACACGGAATGAATTTGTCTTATTCCCATCAACAGGTGTATTAGAAGGGAGGATTATGTAGAAGGATGTGGTTGAAGAAGACATTCTAATAGGATTTCATTTTCAAATGTTATTTTCTTTATTTATTCTTTCCATAGAAGGGTACTTGCTGGAATCCAGCTATTATACTCCTCTCCATAACCTTTCCATTTAACGTACAAATATTCTCGACCCTCTTTCTTTCGTTTCCTTATAATTTTTTCAATGTCATAAACTGGCTGTTCCGAATCCATAGAAGTTTTCTTCTGCCTAAACCGGCTAAAATCATGCGAATAAAACCAGCCCTTGATCAATTCACCATTGCCATCCCGAATTCGATAAGAAATAGGCTGGTAAGGGACATTGTCACGAATTCGTTCAATAAAGAAAATTTCACTAGTAAAATTGGGCAAAAACCCTTTTTGGAATATGTGTTTATGCTTTTCAATTCTAACCGCATCTCCTACTTCGAATTTCTTCTTCTTTCCACGTTTATTTTGGAATTTTTCAATTGCTTTTTGTTCAAGAGTTTTTCTGACTTTTTCAGCATTTTTAAAATTCACATCCACTGGCCTCATTCCAATTGAGGCGTTGTATGAATGGTTAATTCCATCCACAATTTCTTGGATCACTCCAGTCCAATTTTGGGTTTTCCTTTCCGTAAAATAGCGATACAACCATTCTTTGATTGTCCGATTTGCTCGTTCGGCCATACCTGCATGGAATCGAGGATTGTACATGCAATAATGTTGCACTTCCTTTCCTTTGAAATATTCCTGTACTTTTTTGGCTAAAAATTCTTTCCCCTGATCCGTTTTTATTTTCCATGGAATATGGATTCCTGGCCTTGTGAATATTCGATCAAAAGCTTTCACCATATTAGGAGCGGATTTGCCTTTGACTGGTTCAACGAAAATTTGGCGACTAAGTGTATCAATACAAACTAGCAAATATTTGTATCCTCTATTTTTTCGAGAAATCCTATCAAATACTGCCAAATCTGCTTGCCATTCCGTATGTAAACCGGGAGCGAGAGTCGGAAGAGTTGGATAGCGACGAACCGCTCTTCTGTGTAGAGTATAAGTTTGTTGCGATTCTAAGTATTTTTGCACATCATTTTTGCTTATATCTCCACGTATTTTCACTGCTTCCTTGTACAAAGGAATGAGGGAAGTATAAGCCGAAGGGGAATGAATATCTTTATAGAAATGATCGAGAATTTGTCTTTTGGAGTTCATTTCCAAAGTGATGGTTTAAATTTAAATGGAATTTTCTCTCTTTTATATGCCTTTTTAAAAAGGACCATTCCCGAACCGGATTGATGTCTCTTTTGCTTCAACCCCAGAATTTTTACCAACTCTGGATGCCGGACTATCCTTTCCACAAATTTATCATATCCAGTAGGAAGAGGTTGCCTTCGATTTCCTTGATTATTCACCAAATGATCAATGATGGTTGCGACCAGTGTTTTCCCTGTTCCTCTGATTCTGTTCTGTTCCTGTCCTGTTCCTGTTCTGTTCCTGTTCCTGTCCCTGTTCCTGTTCCATGATTTAGAACAGAACAGGAACAGAACAGTTTGAAAATTTTTTGGAACAGGAACAGAACAGGAACAGAGCAGAATTGGCTGTTCCTAGACTGTTCCTGAGGAACTCGTAAATCAGGGGAAATTACCGGGGATGGAATAACATTTTTGAATTTTCTTGGGGCTTTTATTTTGTTCTTTCTCAAATTTCCGATGCCAACCCAAAATATCTCCAAAAATTTGGATCTAAATACATAAAACTAAAGGATCATCATTTACTTTTTTTTACATTTTTCGTTTATAGAGAGGGAATGAATTCACCCATCTTCTCCAACCCCACCGATTGGTTTTGGTTGTTTAGTTCCTGAAAAGCATTAATTAAGGACTTGAATTTTTTTTTGTTTTTTTTTGTGAAATTTATTATCAAAGAGGGACCCGAAGTTCGTTTTATGCCGAATATTTTTGGTCAAAAAAGAAATTTTTCGCAAGATTTATGGTTGATGATATGTATGAAATGATACTCCTTTTTAATTGGTAATTGCCTTCGTTTACTTCTCTTTGACGTTTTTATTAAAAATTGAGGGAAAAAAATAAAAAAAATTAAAATTTTCTCTAAAATTTTTTGAAAAAAATTTGTCCTTTGGAACAGTTTAAGAACAGAAAATCTGTTCTGTTCCTGTTCCTGTTCCTATTCCTGTTCCTGTTCCAAGCTGGAACAGAGAACAGGAACAGAACAATTAGACTGTTCCGTGTTCCGAGAACAGAACAGGAACAGAACAGATTGAAAAAAGTTGGAACAGGAAAACACTGGTTGCGACTGAGCTAGTTTTAATAGGTATAGGTGCACCAATGTTCGATGTTTGAACAATTTGACCATGACTATTAATTCCCAAATCCTTTAAATTTCTAGACACATAGTCGTATGCCTTTTTCTTTCTCTCGACAAAAATATTAGCTTCGCTTGTTCCGGCTATTAAATCATCTTTTCCCGTTTTGGCATCTTCAAAAATTTCCTCCTCTTCTTCTTCATCATCATCATCATCATTCTCATTATCATCAATCGTCGATTTTCCCTTTTTTATGGGCTTTGAAAACTTTTTAGTCATTTTTTGAAGATATACTTTTTTGGATGCTTTTTTTGAAATGGGTATTGTTGTTTTATTTTCTTGAACAACGGGTGCTGGTATATTTTCCACAATTTCCCTTAAATTTTGAAGTCGAACATTCAAAGGTTTTTCCTCTTGATCTTTCTGAAGTTTGCTATAGCGCTTATATTCCTGATCGTAGCGAATAGCCCTTTCTTCCTTTCCCATTCGAGAATTAGTTTGAAGGGGGTCAGATAAAATTTGCATTTTTGATTGAATATGCCCCAATGGGCTTCCATCTTGACTCTGTACAGATTGGGATGAAAAATAGTGTTGGTAAAGTTCTTCGGGAATTAAAAACATTCGATTTGTATGTTTCATTGCTTAAGAATTTTTTTATTCTAGAATTTATTGTCATCTATTTATTTATTTTTGAGATTATTGTTTCCGTTAATATTGGAAGAATAACACTGGATAATATGGCTGGAACCAGAGGCAAACCATCTCCTCTTTGTCCAACACTTTTCAGGAGTAATGATTTTGAGGTTTTAGCTGATCTTGAACGAGCAAGTTTTCTTACAATATTAGCCTGTTTTTTGAGAAGCTTATGATGTCTTTTACTCAGAGGGATTCTACTCTTTAATAGGTTAAAACAAATTTCGACAAGTGTAAGCAATTCTTCATCTCTTGCACCTATTAGAATTTGTCTAATTTTTAGATGTGAACGTTTGTTTTCATGAATTTTTCTTAAAAAATTCAAATTTTCTTTTATAATTGGACTAAATTCTATTGAACGGATTTTTGAATTTTTTAAATGCCTTCTAGTCATTTTGGAAGATAAATTATCGTTGGCATTTCTTCATTTGGGTATATATTTGTCCGGAGGCGAAGGAAGTCTACAGTGGATGGATGCATGTCTATTAGTAAATATCCAAAATTTTTATTTGTTGCATCTCCATAGGCTTCCATGAAATATGCCGTTTTCGAAGGGAACAGTTGGACAGCAAGATTTCGAATTTGTAATGCTCCTGCTGGATTTCTCATCAGCACCAAATAATGGGCATTATTTCGGGGCACTCTCAATTCTTTTGTGAACAAATGTTGTGTAACGAGAATGATACTTATGCCAAGATTGTGTGAACCCTTTGTGAAAAGGGAAACTAAAAATTCTTGACTTGCTCCAATTCCAATCATCAAATCATCCAACACTACCATCAGCCCTCCTTTTGTTTGTTTAGCATATTCGCGTAAAAGTTCTTCCTTCGGAATGCCTGGATGAGTTAGAATTGGTATTTCACCACCACTTATTTTCCCAACTCTTTGCATTTGTACAATATTTGGATTCAACTCACCATAACAATAGAGAATAAGTTTGATTGGGGTTTCTGAATCTAGGTTCTTTTCATCTTTCTCATTGCTTATTCCAATTAAATGATTAAAATTTCTAAAGAGGCGAAGAAGCCATTCCGATTTCCCACTTCCAGTACTCCCTGAAACAATCATAGTGAAAGGATGACGAAAAAGCAATTGTTTAGAATCAATTTTAGAAAATTCCATCTTTTTTTGAATCAATTTCATAATCCATTCAATTATATATAAATAAGGTCCCAAATTTGGCTAGGATAAAATTCTTAAAAAACAAATTTTCAAATATTCAAAAAATACATTCAAAAATGGATTTTATTCTGGCCAACGACTGGCTTCAAGTGATCAATGATGCCCAACAAAAAAATCAGGAAAATACACCAACAGCTATTGACGGAGTTGAGGTTAATAATTTATTATCAAATTCAAAATTTATTTTAAAATTTTTAGAAATCTACCGAAAATAAAATGGATGAGGATGATGACGAAGAGACTTTGAAAATCCTGGAAGAATATGATGATGAGGACGATTTTATTTCGGTCACCACTCAAAAAGAAGGCGATGGAAAATTGGCTTCGAAAAATGAGGAGGACGATGAAAAGGAGAATCGAGCCATTTTTGGAAGGCAACCCATGTTGAAAGGTCTAAAATTCAGAATCACATTTTTAAAAAAAAATCATTTTCAGAAAAAGGCAAGGGAGGATGCAAATGCCGTAAAGAGGAGAATTCCAACTGGGTTCCTTTGATCGACTATCTTTGTGAGAAATATCAATGCTCACAAAAGGAATTACAATGCTTGTTCTGTGGGCTGGAAAGTCGCCGTCAATTGATTGAACATTTGAAGGATGAAATGATGCTCAAAACAAGCCATCTTCGACCGACCAGTCACAATTTCATCGTTCGTTGTTGCGATTTGACCACTCAATCCTCAACAGTTGTTCCTGCCCTGGGAGGATATTTGAATGTGACGGTAGGTCTTCTTCATTTTTCCAATTCATCAAAATCCTTTCTTCAAACAGGTTCGGGCCTATTACTTTATCAAGCACGGTTTGAAACTTCGCCATCCGTATTTCCCATGCGTTATCCAATATGGAGGGGGGCGGCACCAATCATATTTTCCATTGGAGGTTTTGCTGGTGGCTCCGAAGATTTTGAAAAAGAAGGCCGAGAATAAATGCGATGACATTTGAGAAGATTCCATACATTCACCATTCATTCACAATATTTTCTATTATTGAATAAATCTTTTAGATGAAAATTGAAAATTGTAGTCTTGTCTTCCGACTTTTCCCTTCCAAATCCCAAAAGAAAATTCCACACAGCCAATATTTGGCAATTGCACGAAATGGATGGAATATTGAATATTCGCCTCGACGGTTTCATTCCCTCATCATGAGATTTCCGGTCAGAACAGGAGATGGTGATGATGATGAACATCAAAAATGCAATGTTGTGGCAGCATTGATTTTCAAATCGGGAAAAGTAGTTTTGACCGGTGTTCCTCATCCCGGTAACTATTGATTCTTTTTCTATTTTTTCGAAAATAATTTTAAGAAATGGGAGAATTTGCTGCCCGAAAAGTTTCAAAAAGTTTGAGATTGGCAGCTAGAAGAGGAGGAGAGGCATTCGATAAAGGCGATGGATTGATCTACGGGATGCGAGTGGTCAACATTGTTACCGCGCATCAAATGCCTCATCGAATTGGAATTGAACGAATTCACGAGTTATGGCGATGGAATCAACAAGAGGGGCTGAATGATCCGAGAATTCGTTTGATCCAAAAAAGTCAATATGATCCTACAATTTTCCCGGCATTTCGTTGTAAATTTCATGAGGGGAAAGCCACCGGTCTCGTTTATGTTTCGGGAAAAATCATTCTCACTGGCATTCGCGAAATCCCTCAAATGAACCAACTTTTCAATTCATTTGTACATTTACTCTCACAATTTCCACGATAAATTATTAAAATTTGTTGGCTTTATGTTTTGAAAAAGTTAGGATTTTCGATGATTTAGTTCATCTTTTTAGGTACATCGCAAAAATTCCCTACGAATGCTAGAAATACATCCGATATGTCAAATCAGAGCTAAAGCTTCATATTTTTTAATGGTCGGCCCGGATTTTCAATTTAGGATTTTCATGACGAGTTATCATTCATTGAAAAAGTCCCAATTTTCCATTATATTTTTTAATTTTTATTTTTTTATGACATTTTATCTTTTATTCCAATTAAAAAATTTATTAAAACAATTCTTCAAATGGCATTGCCTATTTTCATTTCATCCAATATCCATCGGCTTTATGCCCCTTCAAACCCATTTGCCCCTACAACCCAATCCAAACACATTGACCATCATTTCCAAACTCCTCCAATACCTTTCCGCTTCAAAAAAGGGCAGCACTCTCGAATGTTGGCCAAAAATCGCCTTTTTTGGAAAAAATGGGGCATCACAATACTACTGTTGGCCGTCTTTTCAAACTATTTTCGCAATTTATTTTTTGGTGATTGGAACGACAAGAAAAAGGCACAAAATTATTTTGAAATTGTGGAGACCGAAGATTTTGATGTGAAAGCATTCGGCTTAATGATTTATTCGGCAATGACTATGGGTGCAATGGTACATGAGTCAAATTTTCTGATGGATCTCGATCGTGAGTCAAAAAATATAAATGGAAAATTTGGTTTTATTAAGATTTCGATTTATCCATCGAAATCCTAAAATTGGCAATTAAATATGGGATGGACTTTATAGTGGATTATTGCGAAAAGTTTTTAATGCATCACGCTGAATACCATACTATGGATCTGATCGAATTGGCTGAACAATACCCGGAGCTCAATAAACTTAAGGTCTTTAATAAAAGGCAATGTGATATTAAAATGTTAATGATTCTAATAAGCAAATGTAAGATATAAATTTTTGATTTGAAATAATAAATTAAATAATGTTTTTAGGAAATTTTTTGGAGGCATGAAGGAAGATAATAACAAAAACAAAATAGATGTTTGGAGAAAATATTTTAATAAATAAAAAAAATATTTGGAGAAACAAGAACACAAAATATTCGGTTAAAAAGGAGAAAAAAACATCAGAAATTTGGTTACAAACAAAATATAAAAATTGTTTGGGAAATCAAAAATACAAAATGTTAAAAACATAAAATGTTTGGCAAAACAAAAATATTAAAATGTTTGGTAAAACAAAAACATTAAAATGTTTGGTAAAACAAAAACATTAAAATGTTTGGTAAAACAAAAACATTAAAATGTTTGAATAAAAAAAACACAATATTTTTGAAAATATTCAATCAACATATAGTAGAATTGTTTAGGGCAAAATGCTCAATATTGATCCTAACATTGATTTATTTAAAGGAACATTGTCTGAACGAATTGACCATCAAAGAATTGCTGACGGATTTTGCAAAATTCGCGGACTTTTATTCTCGCCTTTCCAAAAACACCCAAGAACGATTGCAGGCCATATTGAAGGGAAAGAAAAATGAAATTCACAATTCTCTAGAGGCAATTGATGATGCAATCAAGTCAAATCAGCCAATCGTTCCTTCTTCGATGGCTGCTGATCAATTCAAGAAAATGAAGAAAATTATTTTTGGACCCGAACAAGCTGAATAATCAAGAAAATCAAGGGACTACATATTAAGAAAATCAAAGGAATATATTTACACATATATTCCTATCTGCTCCGTTTTCGTTTTTCGATCATCTATTTGTTATTTTATTCCTCATTTTATGGTGCCTTTAAATAAAATATTTGGGGTTTAAAATTATCAAAATACTCTACAGAAAAGAATTACATAAAGCAATGATGCAAGTTTTTCCAGTCGGTCATTCCACTTCCACAGTTGATTATGTATTTTGTTAAATACACTTATATGTATGCTTTAATAAATAGAATTTTGGTCTGAATGGATATGAGAATTTTATTATTAGTTCATAGTTAAAAATTGCTAGCAGCAAAATTTATTTTCTTTTAATTCCTCATTTTTTCATTGAATTGATGCCAAATTCTTCCCTCAAGTGACCAATCGTCTATATGGATTGGCGCCGGGTGGCGAACGTTGAATGCCTGAAAAAACACGTTATAAGGAGAATAATTCTTTGGGAAAAATTTTAAAAATTTTCCAGAAAATAAAAAAATATAAAATAGCAAACAATTCAGACCACTTATTAAATACCAGACCAGTAAATTTTGGTGCATAGCTGCGAGAAAATTAACAATTTGGGAAAGTGATAAACCATTAGAATGCCCAAAATGCCCTCTATAATTTTTCACTTTGAAATTTTCTTTAATTAATCTATTAAAAAGTTATATGTCTTGGAATGTAATGAACTCGAATTATGCAGGAAAAGCCGATTGCTTTTTCTACAAAGTGGTTTGAGTTTTAATAAATCAAAAAGAGGGTAATTTGTAATGAATATTTTGGGCTTTTAAATCGTATATTGCTTTCCTGCTTTCCCAATTTTATAATAAATTCTTCACTGAGCGAAGTGCCAAAAACTAGTACCTAAATTCGCTAATGGATTATCCTTTAAATACTACAATTTTGAATATAATTTCTAATAGTTAAAAATATTTCCTAAAAAATGAAAATTCCTAAATCCCAACTGACCAGCATATTCCGCGCCGGGTGGCCCGGATTTAAGCGGCGCAGCCACTGGTTCATATCCACCATTGCCTCCTCCTCCACCCACAGCAGATGTCTCATATGTTGGCGGTGGTGGTGGCTTCTCATAGATTGGCTTTGGCGGTGGAGGACCTTGTCGACCGGCTTGATATGCCTTCGGGCCAGATTCGTAGCCGGCTGATGGTTTGTCGACTCCTTGTGTTCGCGGTGGACACGGACAATACTGTAATATGGGAGATGGGAAATTTTAAGAGAATTTAAGCAATCAAAATTAATACTCACATTCGTAATGTAACTGATTTTTAAAATTTAGAAAAAAATTTCGAACAAATTCTGCACCGGTTTAGACCTTAAATTTCTATAAACCACAAAATAAACTCGATATCCGTGTTCCTATACTTCAAAAATTCATTGATGAGTGAAATTTTAAATTTTTTGCAAAGGATGAGATGTACGAATATGAATTACGAACTAGAGTATTACCCAAAAAGTATGTGTGAAAAAAGAGAAATTTAATTTACCTTAATTTAAATTCAGAATATTTCCTAGAGGTAAATGGGAAAGCTAAAAACCTTAAAGTAAGAATCTAATCTCCATTTTCATTTTGTTAAATTTATGCCAATCTTGGAAAGTTCCTACATTACCATGGATAAGTTCAAATTTGGTAAATGTCAATATTTCCTTAACAAGATGGCCAAAAATGATTAAAATAAGATCAAATTAGTGTCTAGTATTAAAAATTACCCTAGAAAAATATTTTTAAGTTTTAATATTTTTTTTTAATTTCCGAATATATATTTACTTGGGCATCCTCGCCCGGCTCCCCAATTGCTCCTTGTTGTCCCGGTTGTCCTTCGGCGCCTTGAGGCCCAAGAGCACCGGTTGGTCCAGCAGGCCCCGGGGAACCTTAAAATTAATTCCACTAATTTTTCTTTCTAATTCATTTGCTAACCATCATTTCCGCGTTGACCATCTGCCCCAGGGTATCCATCAGCACCTTTTGGTCCCTTCAAATTGGACATCAAATTAATTAAAAATAACGCGAAATTAATGAGTGGAATGAATTTTTTGCACATATTACATCCAAAGCAAATTTTTAATTTACTCTTAGCCTTTAGTTTAGCAATTTGCCATAGCCCTAAAGAATTAGTGAATTTAAGTGGAAATTGCCAGAAGAATTGACCAAAAAAAGAGTCAAAAAAGGATAAAATTTGGATTTTTTCTTTTTTTTTGTCATAAACTTCCTGGCAAATTATGTTTTCCATAAATTATTTGATAAATGAGAAGAGTTAACCCAATAATATAAAGACCTTATTAATACCATATTTCCTTGATTAATATCCCCGGGGCTATTAATTTTCGTTGCCTAAAAGCAATATTTGGCATCTAATTCTGTTTTTGACATTTATGAACTAATTGTAACTTCTTTTATAGAGCCTAATGGCACTAAGAAATGCAATAAAATTGTCTCAAAAATTTCATTATGCTCAGAGGTACAGTATTTCAAAAACGAAGGGGGGCTAGTATTAGAGGTAGGGGGATATTAATAAAGAAAATACGGTAGATAGAAAGACTGCTGTCACCACAACAAAAAATTTTGGATAGCCAATTAACCATGTCCTAATTTCACCCCCCTTCCGTTTTCCCTCACCTGCGGTCCTGGTTCGCCTTTTGCCCCAGGCGGTCCTTTCTGCCCCCGGACTCCATCGCGTCCCGGCGGCCCAGGTTCGCCCAATTTGCCGGCTTTTCCCGCCTCTCCGGGTATGCCAGGATTCCCGGGATATCCAGCCCTTCCTTCTTCGCCTTTTCTGCCTGGTGGGCCAGGGAGGCCGTCCGGGCCTGGGGTACCAGCCTCGCCAGGAGGACCGGGTGGACCTGTGCAAATTTTAGTTTATTTTGTTAATGTTCTTATAAGACAATCGAATTTCGCTATCGGGCGCAATTAAAAATTTTAAAGCAAATAATTAGTACTAAAATAATAAATGATGACAATTCTATGGTAAATAAAAAATTATTTTCCATAAAATATTTATTTATAAAATAACATTTACCGTATTTATTTTATTAGAATCCCATGGGCTTATAAGTTTCAGAGGCTCTCTAGGGTGGGCTTCCATTAGAATGGGCTTCTAATAGAATAAATACGGTAGGTTTTTGGTATTAGATTTTCATTATTTAATAATTTAGTCTTTTATTAAAGCTTTGTTATCATTAACGATAGGAAAATAATTAATAATCCTCAAATTATGAAAAAATTTTAAAAAAAAATTTTATCTTAATGTTTAATCCCTTGGGCTACCACTAAATTTAAAAAAATAAAGGCCCATATATCAAATATTTAATTAGCTTACTTAGAGTTAAATTCAATTATTTCGCAAATAAAATTGTTATAAAAAAATTACCAGTCGGTCCATGAGGACAAACACGACATCCAGCATTCTAAAAATTATAAAATTTAAATATGAAAATTCATTTTCAAAATTCCCACCGTATCAATGGTGACGGGCGGTGCCACTCCAGGCAGTCCAGGGGCCCCAGGTTGACCTCTGCTTCCGGGCAAACCATCTTCGCCCGGCTTACCGGGAGGACCTGGTGGACCCGCTGGGCAATTGTTCAATGCATTGCAAACTGGAAAAAGATGAGTGCACAAAATTAATCAGTTAGTCATGGAGAAATTTAACTTACCCAGAAATTAGTAAATTTTTAAAAAATTTTAAATAAATCAGAAAAAACGAATTATGGCCTTATTTCAGTCCTATTCTATTTGACCATCTTGGTAGGTCAATGCCAGCATTAGTTCAAATGTGACCTAGTCATCATGGTAAATGTCGTCATTTTGTTTACCAAGATTGATAAAAATTGTATAAAATTAAGGTCATTTTCATGCTTTAATATTCATAAATAATTGTAGGAAAATTGTTTTTTTTGAAATAAAAAATTAAATAAGATTTTTTGAAAATTTTAAAATGTTAATCTAAGTATATCAATTAAGCATGTTTTTGGCTAATTAATAAAAAAATTTATTTTATTTTAAAATAATTATAAAATAGTTTCTCTGGAAAAATCTAAAAAAGATAAAAAATTTCATTATTAATTATATTATTTTGAAAAATTTAAAGATTTTTGCAAATATTTATAAAATTCTTAATTAAATTTATTAAATTTTTCAATTCTTAAATTTACCACAATAAAAAAAATTTCCCAAAAAATTCCATTTTTTTACCGCATGTCGGCCCTTGTACATAAGCATCCGGTTTTGGCACATATCCTCCACCCTGTTGTCCTTGGCCATAGCTCTTTTCTTGTGCATATGCTTGACGTCGTCGACGGAATGTGCCAGCCGGGAATTGGGCCTTGACCGTTTGGATTTGGGCCCAACTTTGATCGGCCAATGCCCGGAATTCGTCGGCATCCACCTTCAATTGTTCATTGATTTGGCCAATTTTGAGAAGTAAAAGGGGCATTGCAAAGAAAATCAATGCCAAAGAGCCAATGGAGGAACCAATGGCCAAAAAGCCGGCTTTGTGTGCCGAAATCATCTAATATTAAAAATTAGGGAAATATGAATTTTTCAAGATAAATCTGTTATTTATAAATCAAAAATGGTTGGGTAATTTATGAAATGAATTCAGTTATGGGAATTTTTATAGCTATGATGTTATCACTTTAATTTATAATTTTAAATTTGTTTTTTTTTCTGCATATTTTCTTGCTTTTTTTAAGAATTTATATTAAAAATTATTTGAGTTAATATTATTGTAATTATCCATAAAATCATTGAATTTACTCATTAATTTTTTTTGTCAAAAAATCATTTTTAGGAGCAGAAAACTTGGCCTTATCTACGAATTATATGACTAAGTATGAGATTGTTATTAAATGAGTTTATAAGCTAGATAGAGTTCATTTTATTTAGATTTTAAAAGATTTTAGGCTAAAAATGCTAATTTTATACATATAAATTTTGGGTAAATTTCAATGATTTTTATGATAAATTATTCAGTTATATTTCCGAATAAAACAATAAATATATTCGCTTTAAATCTTTATAATTGTTGCATAAAGTCTTACTTAATTTTTAAGATCTTTATTTGTAGAGTTTAAGCTTTAAAAAATTAATGAAAGAGAGACTAGACCATTGGAATATTATTAAAAATAAATGCACGATCAAGTCGGAGAAATGATTTGACTGTGACGATCTTTTCACAGCAGAGCACAAATCCACGACCACTTTTAATATGCCGCCAGCCTCCCTTCCCCTCATCACTTAAATTCGGCCCAGCACACCACCAAAATATTTCCAATCCACTTTTCTGCTCTGTTTTTCTTTGTGTTCGTTGAATAATTGCCTCTTCCCCTCAGCAATTATAATTATAATTGCAAAAGTTGGATGGAAGATGGATTCGCCACTTTGTTTGCCCACAAATTTTTCATCATTGCTTGAAGGGTGGTTTCGGATCCACCACACAAATTCCTCAGCAATTTCCTCCCCTCTTCCCTCACCCCCTTCTACCCCTCCTCCTTCCCTTTATCCCCTCATCAAGTCAAAAAGCCAATCACCCTCTTTGCCCCTTTGGATCCATCAAAGTGTTCATACATTTTTCCACTCCTATTTCTTTCCAATTTTTCATTTTTGCTTGAAGGGTTTTCGGATTAGTATGAGGGATGAGGATCCGCCACCGATTCCTCATCCTCCTCATCCTCTAATAATCATTCCTTCCAGCAATTCTTCCCTCTTCTCTAATAAGTGGATCTCCCAATTCTTCACCAATTTCCTCCTCCACCTCCTCCTTCCCTTTATCCCTTAAGCCAAAAAGCCAATCACCCCCTTCCTCTTTTTTGCCCCTTTTGGATCCATCAAAATGTTCATTCACATTTTCCACTCCAATTTCCCCCATTATAATTTCCTTCCCAGCAGCCAGCCGTTCCACTTCCAAAATCCCATGCATTTTATTCATTCACATTCATGACTCTGAAGTGAATAAAAAAAAATAATAATGTGAATTTTTAATTTGTCTTTAAGTTGTTATAATTTTAATTAAACGGGTAAAAAATATATTGAATATTTTGTTAAATGATAGATTTTTAATGCATATTTTATCATACCGTATACCCGGATACCGTAATCAACATACATGGAAGCTGTAATAACGTTGGCATATTTTAATTTTCAGGGGCAATATTTCTAGTCACTTATCGGTTTTTTATGTTAAGAGCATTATTCAAATTATTTGATTATTTATGAATAATTTGAATTTGATCCAAACATTTATTAATAATGCACTTTTTACTTCATAAGTGGTACACAAAAACTTTTCACAAATTTGTATAATTTATGAAAAATTAGTCGCATTTCTTCTCTCATTAATAATAATTAATTCAAATGGAAAAATTGAATTGTTTAAGTATAAGTACTAATTCTCATATAATAGGATCGAAATTTAATTTAAAATGTTTTTATTATATAGAACATTTTTCCGAAAAATTTTCATTTCATAAATTATATACATAAATGTAATAATAAAAGATTACAAAAATCATAATTGTAAAATTAATCCAAAAATCCAATTAAAATAATTCACGATTGCCAATTGTCAATGTATGGCGCCTTTTGGGCTGACATTGCCAATTTCATTATGTTGTTCTATTCTCATCGGCAGCACTGTTCTGTTACTGTTTCCGATTCCATCATTAACTATTTTTTCTTCCGCCGACAGTAGAAACTCTCCGTGAAAACAATTCATTATTGGAATTTGCAGCCATTGAACGCCTTTGAAGACAGCCTCCCTCAATTCAATATACAGCCAAATGTTATTTTTGCCAATTTTTTTTTCATTTTCGGATTTATAGGATGATCAAATTAACAAGAATTTATTTAATTAGAGAAAATATTTTAATTTACCTATGAAAAATTGTGATAAAATCATCATATCATTATTTCAATTTCAACTAATCGCCTCAAAAAATTAAAATATTAGATTTTAATTTATTCTTTACTATTTTAGATTAATATCTTGATGATTATAATATTTTGATTTGAATGCAAAATATTTTTTTTGCTAATATATCGTTTTTATCCGCTTTTTTGATCAATAGAGGGAAAAATATTATGATGTTGTTTATGTTATGATATTGTTTCTGAGTGATGTTGCTTATGTTGTTTATATTTATATATCCATGTTTATTTAATTCAAAGATTGTTTTAAATATATAATTATAATTTTAGCTAAGATTAATTAATTTAAAATAATGCCGCATTTATCCCTTTTCCCTTTTAAATGAAATTTCATTAAACAATTTGAAAAATTTTCGATACATTTCAATTTTTCGATTATTTCCTCGGTCAAATTTCCATTTTTTTATATCGAAAATACTTAATTAATTTGAATTTTACGCTTACAAAAACCCTTAAATAATCGTTTCTAGTCCAAAATAAAAAGAGAAACCAATGACACTATAATGTATATTTACTGGCACTAAAAGGTGCGCACTAAAACATTACCAAAAGCAAATTTCATTGTAGATTATTCATGGAAATGAACAAGCGAATTTATACTTAATTTAATCAAAATTATTGAATGATATTTTCCAATTCCAAGTATGCATTTTTCTTTCCTCAATTGGTTGGTTGTTGATTTTATTAAGGCAATTTACCCAGAAAAACATGTCCTATTTTGCTAAACTGACTTATTCAAAATAATTTAATTTTTCAATTGCCTCACAAAAAGGCGGCTGATTTTTTCTTTTCACATTTTCTGTCAAAATTTATTTTTTTTTCAATTTCATTTTTCTCAGAAAAATATTTAATAAGTAATAACACAGAAATCTTTAAATTATTTTCGAAAAATCCCAAATTTTTCACCTTAAAAATATGTCTCCATTGGAAATGCTGGATGCCAGCGTATGGATGAATGTTTTGCGACTGTTCATTGCCTCAAATACAATGATTACAAATGCATTCCTGATTTATTTATTTGCACATTTTCCTGAATTAAGGAAAAATCTATGCAATAAATTGATACAATTGAATGCAATTATGGATTTGATTTGCGGTATGTTCTGTTGCATTCTATGTATATCTATAGATATATTGGAAATTGGATAATTCCAAAATTGCCCAGGAGCCTGGACTAGCTAATTTTGGAAATCTCGACTTCTAGGCGTCGTACAGACTCGAGCGAAAGTAGGCTCATTTAACTAAACATGGTTGATTTACTATATGAAATTTCATCAGACGGATTTAAGGGTTTGGAATAGGGTTAAAATGCCTGAGGCGAGATAGGAATCAACCGGTGTTGTATCCGCAAAATTCTTTTTTGATGATATACCCTAAAGAAATTTCCCACATTTTACAAATTAGTGGATTTCGTCCTCTTTCTCTGGATTGCCACCATAATATGTCCGATCTTCCCCCTAGCTTTATTCATTCCATAATTCTTTGACCACTTTTTATTTTTTACTTGGAATAATTGTCTTTTTCTTCTTCAACTGCTAAAATAAAATTGTGAAATCGGACTATTGTATTTGGGTAAATTAAAGACTATTTTAGGTGTCAAAGGGACGCTAAACCGGAAAGTGTTAGACAAACTCATACTGGTCTGAAATTGAAATTTCTTATAATAAATTGACCATGCCGGATCGAATGAATCTTCTCTCGGGTCTATACGGCACCCATAAATGAGATTTTCAAAATTAGCTAGCCCAGGCGCCTAGCTAATTCTGGTTAGCCAATTTCCAAAAATAGCTGCAAAATATATTTTATAATTTAATTTTTTAATTCCACAGGTTTTGGGCCAGCTCTCCGTGCTATATTCCAAATTTATTCGACTGGAGCTGAAATTAAAGAATTCTCCAAAATCACATGCATTTTTATTTCTTCTCCATATTTATTTGGCTATCCGGCCAGCCAAATTACATTTATCGCCATATCCATTGATCGGCTCATTGCAATTGCTAGTCCATTGGGTTATATGGACTATAAAAGGGTAAATTGAATTCATTTTCATAAAATTTTGCACGGATTCTAAAATTCAGATATTTTAAAATTTATATTTTTAATAATAAATTGCACCCAGATTAAAAATGTCAGAAATTGCACCTAGATTAAAAATGCCAGAAATTGCACCTAGATTAAAAATGCCAGAAATTGCACCTAGATTAAAAATGCCAGAAATTGCACCTAGATTAAAAATGCCAGAAATTGCACCTAGATTAAAAATGTCAGAAATTGCACCTAGATTAAAAATGCCAGAAATTGCACCTAGATTAAAAATGCCAGAAATTGCACCTAGATTAAAAATGCCAGAAATTGCACCTAGATTAAAAATGCCAGAAATTGCACCTAGATTAAAAATGCCAGAAATTGCACCTAGATTAAAAATGCCAGAAATTGCACCTAGATTAAAAATGCCAGAAATTGCACCTAGATTAAAAATGCCAGAAATTGCACCTAGATTAAAAATGCCAGAAATTGCACCTAGATTAAAAATGCCAGAAATTGCACCTAGATTAAAAATGCCAGAAATTGCACCTAGATTAAAAATGCCAGAAATTGCACCTAGATTAAAAATGCCTGAAATTGCACCTAGATTAAAAATGCCTGAAATTGCACCTAGATTAAAAATTATAAAAATTTTAAGAATAAATACGCATTTTTGGTTGGATTCATTGCTTTCTTTTTTGGCACAATTAGTATCGCTATACCTTTTATTGGACTTAATGTGACCATACCTTCGCCTCAATGTTCCATCGCCATCAATTCAGGACCATATTTTAATGCTTATTGGACATCTTTTATGGGAATTGGCACGCTAATTATATTCTGTTGGATTAATAATTAATTTTTTAAATCATAGTTAATTCTCCCTTTCAGCAAATTATGTTGCCATTTTGATATTCTTTTTCAAGCAAAAATCTTCAAGTATTCCAAATTATAATAATCAAGCAGTTTCCATTAAACTGCAAAAAGAAATAAAAACCAAAGAGCAGATGAAATTGACAAAAACAATTGCTCTAATTTTGCTAATTTACACAATTTCATGGACCATTCCCATATCAACTTGGTTCATATTCTTGGTTAGTTTTATAAATAAATATATTTTTTTAATTTGGGAACTAGGCGCATGGGGATTACCTAATTTCGGGGAATCTCGGCTTCTAGTCATGACATAAACTCAAATGTAGGCTTATTCGATTCGGCAAGGTCGATTTACTATATGAAATTTTAATTTTAGACCGGTATTAAGCATTGGCAAAAGTTAGGAAAAACCAAAATCGGTTTGGGTTTAAATAATGTTATACTTTTTTTTAAATATGCATGGTTTGAAATTTCATATAGTAAATTGACCATTTTAAGTCGATTAGCCTATTCTCGAGTTTGTAAAAATTAACCAGCTAAAGACCTACTGTTTTCCGGAAAGTCAATTTCCCAAATCAGCCATAATGTAGAAGGTAAAATTGAAATTCAAGTAAAATTGAAATTTACACACTATTTTCGTAGAGAAACAGAGAAAAGTGAGATATCGAAAAACTAAATATGGGTTTAGGGGTTCGGATCATGGGATTAGGGGTAGGGCCTAGGGGTTAGTTTTGTGCTCTGCTTCTTCGGCGAGATAGTGTGTAAATTTCCAATTTTACCTGAATTTCAATTTTACCTGCAAAATTAAATATAAATTTAGTTATTGGATCCAAACAATACAGCGCGAATGAATTATGTGAGCTATGCCCAAGGATATATCACTGCATGCGGTTGTGGGTTAAATTTGTACATTTATTTGTTCAAACATGCCGAAATCCGCCATTACGCATTGAAATTGATTGGTTTTCGAAAACAAGGAGATGATGGAAGATGGGCAACCAATGCACAAACTCAACCATATTAAAAACATCAATATATGTATTGATTTGGAAATTCTTGAGATAAAATAATATTCAATTATCAAATCGATAAAATATAAAATGAAAGAAGTGATTTATTCAATTATGGAAAAATATTTCTCAAACAAAAACTTGATTTATTTAGGCTTCTTAATGAATGTTATTACATACACCATTGATGTATTTAATTAATATGTAAATTAACTTGATTGTGAGGAACATTTTCTATGTAAATTAATACATTGATTGTGAGGAACATTTTCTATGTAAATTAAAACATTGATCGTGAGGAACATTTTCTATGTAAATTAAAACATTGATCGTGAGGAACATTTTCTATTTAAATTAAAACATTGATTGTGAGGAACATTTTCTATGTAAATTAATACATTGATTGTAATTGAAATGAATTATGCAAAATAAATTCCATATTATTATTCTACGATTTTTTCTGAATAAAATGACATAAAATTTTTATCACGAATAAAAACAACAACCCGATGAGCAGAATACGAATCTGAAAATTTTTTATATAATAAATTCTCTAGTAAGTATTAGCAAGAAAAAACATGCTGGATCAAGGGCATTTTCGGTGGAAAATTTTTAGATGGACAATATATAGCTCTCTACCGATTAATTCTCTCATTTATATAAGCATGTTCGTTTCCCAGCAAAAATGTGGAAGGTCCGGCGGTGGATGGGTTATCATTAATACAAAGGAAAATGGATGTGTTGCGATTGCGGTCCCATTCCCATCACCAAAAAATTGACCTCCACTATTTTTTTAATTTTTTTTAAATTTTTATTTTTATATTTTTTTAAATAATAAAATTTTTATAAAATTGATACACTTTCTTCTAAATTTTTATTTAATTTTTTATTAAAAAAGGGGAAGGAACTTGATTTACAAAAAAGGCTAAAAAATCTTGATTCCTTCATATTTTATTATTATTAATAATAAATATAAATTCAAAGGGTAAATGTTGTATTATAAATAGTCGTAAAAAGCCAAGCCAAATGTAGGAAAGAGGGCAAAGAATGGAGGAGTATTAGCCTTCTCCCCCAAATTGAGGTCATTGGTCATTGGTCAACTAATAAATAACACTCAAAATGCAAATTGCATAGAGCCATATATTTATTCACCTTATTTTACTTTTATTTAAAACATTATAATAATAATTAATTATCTTTATAAAAGTTTGCAGCATTAATTTCTGTAATAGTTTAGTTTGTGTCCCACATTTTTTTTTTCAAAAAAATTTTTAATTTTATTTTTCGCTAAAACTTGTATTTAGGGTTTTTCAATGATGGGGAATCCGAAGTTGGCATTTATTTTTCATAAATTAATGTTTCTGAACCAGTATAGGTTTAGAAACCGGTTTCGAAAAAATTGAACTTTGGTATTTTCGGTCAAATTATATATCAATCGACGCGTATCGATGAGCTGATCATGAATCTGTTATTTGTTACGCATAAAACACAAAACTAAAAAAGTTATGCCCATTTAAAATTTCATAAAGGTGTAAAGGTGACCCACCATAACTTTTTTAGTTTTGTGTTTTATGCGTAACAAATAACAGATTCATGATCAGCTCATCGATACGCGTCGATTGATATATAATTTGACCGAAAATACCAAAGTTCAATTTTTTCGAAACCGGTTTCTAAACCTATACTGGTTCAGAAAAATTAATTTATGAAAAATAAATGCCAACTTCGGATTCCCCATCATCAAAAACCCCTAAATACACATTTTTAGTGAAAAATAAAATTAAAAATTTTTTTGAAAAAAATGTGGGACACAAATTAAACTATTACCTTAATTTCTATCAGTTTAAGATTTACTTAACCTCAATATTTGTTAAAATTTTAACGATTTTTTTTTTAAAAACCTATGAATGAATAAAAAAGTTTGGAAATTTTTAAAAATTTTAAATGGAAGAACCCGGTTATTTTCCATTCAGCCCTAAAGTATCATTAAAAATTGAAAGCATTAAAAATATGGAATTAAAAAATATTATTTTTAAATGAATTTATGCAAGAATAATCGATTTTCTTTGATTTTTAACTATTTTTCAAAATATCTGAATTTTGACTCCAAAATCTGAATTTTTGAATTTATACAATTTTATATTTAACATTTGAAAATAAAAAATTGATCCAATTGTTGAAAAATGGTTTTGATCAATTAAATGTGTTTTAAAAGAAAATCAAATAATGAATTATCAATTTTTCCTTTTGAATTTCCTCCAAATATTATTTTCTTCAAATGCTGTTTGATTGGAGTGAAATCGACAATTTCCGTTTTAAAAAGGTGCTTTCCGAGTTGTTGAAGTGGCATAAGACCCCTACTTCTGATATATGTTCGTTCCAAATACAAGCAAATTTCGCTTATGCTCTTCTAAAATATAATAAATATTTAATTATTTTTTTTTATATTTTGTTAAAATGTCAATCAATCATGGAATTAACTGGTGGATAATTTTTGGATGGATAATTTTATGCATTAAAATTTCCCATAAAACTAGTACCGCCCGATTTTTATTTAAATTGGAATAAGAACTTGCCATCGCGAAGAGGGTGTATTCTTGCCATATTTTGTTTAGAATAGCAATAAATTGTTCATTGTTGTTTTTATCAATCAATTCTGACAACTCTTCTCGAATCTATAATTAAAATTATTTTATTTTCACTATTACTCATTTGTCATTTAGTAAAAATTGTGTGTTTTAGTCCGACCTTGGGAACTGGGGACACCAATTTAATCGAACCCCGGCACCGTTCGACCTCATGTCCTTGACGGTTACCCGCCTCCAGACCTGGGCTTGTTCTCATTTGTTGAGTCACCATTCGTTCTATGGCTTCTCTTTCGATGGCTAACTGTATTTTCGGGCTTAACCCCGTGCTTTCATCATCATCTTGACGTGATTGATTATCTGGGCTTGATCTTGACATCATTACCCGCCCTTCATCCATTCGGACGTTTTGCGCTACCTTTTTGCCAGTAAATGGGTCGAATGCACAGTTTCTGCGTTCCTGGGCCCCATTCGCCAGATTATTTGTCGATGGATCATAACTTGCCCTGATGGGTTGGAGATTCTCCGATGGGTTAGATTGAGGTCGATTGCTTGTGGAGTTCAAGCTTTTGCTTTCATTCGGCTTATTTTCAGCACTGGGCCGTAACTTCGTATTATTCAGGGCAACCCCTTCGTTTGGCCACATTTCTCCCTCTTCAGCTTTCAGCCGTACAATCGTTTTATTCAGGACTGCTCCTTGGTTTTGGCCATATTTATTCTCTGAATCCATTTCAGTAAAGCTCGAGCTTTCAACTTCTCCTCGGCTCATTCTTCTCCCCATATGGGTTTTATTCGAGCTGGGGCTCTTGTGGGGAATTGGGACAGGGTGGCTTACTCCCTTATAATTGCCAATTTCAATTCCCATTCGGGTTCCTTTCATTTCTGCACTCTTCATGTTCTCAGCCATTGGCCGTTGACCTTTATTCTCGCCGGCCTCTCGGCGTTCCATGTGAATGGATGGTTCCAAACCATTCGCAAACTTGATTGGAGTTTTACGGCGATCAATGATCCCGAACGGTACCTTGTTGTAAGGCCCCACCGATCCCACTTCGACCGGGCGGTGTTTAAACCGATGGCGCCCCATTCCGGGTAGCGACTTTTCTTGGTGAGTTTCCCTGATTGGGTGAATTCCGCTGCTTTTGGCTATTGACCTTTGAACCAGGTCGTCCCAATCTTTCAAACTTTTGTTACAAAACCCTGGACTTACCAGTGCCCCGCACTTGGCCATCCGCTCGGCTCGTTCCAATGTGTTTCCAGCAAATCCTCGGAGTCCGCGGCATTCAATGGCATGCATTCCGGCAACCTCCAAAGAATGGCCTCCATCGGCATGCATTCCGGCAACCTCCGACTGGCTACTTCCGCGCCCGATTTTGTTTGCATTGTTGGCACATTGCTGTTGTCCAAGCATTTCGCCCAATTCCGGCACCAATTCGGCCATTGTTGTTGTTTTTGTTTGTTGTTGGACGAACATGATTGATTTGGGTTGTTGAATAGCTTTTATTTTAGCAATTTTGGGTACTTGTATACTTTGTATCCGCCAGAACCCTTAAAAAATTGCGAATTTTTTTTCGCTTTAAAATCAATTTTAAATGTTTAATTTATGTTTTTTAGCTAAGGAAGAATTAAAAGAGTTCAAATTACGCGATTTATTCGACAAATTACGCCTTTCTGACAAGGAATTTGAAAATTGGTTCAAAGAATTAAATTTACTTCACACACAAAGAGTTTGCGAATGTTGCAAGGCAATGTGCTACAAATGGATTAAAAATCGTCGGAATCCACTATAGATTTGCAATTGGCGGAAAAATCATAACGGAAAACAACCATCAAGGATTTTACGAGGGAACTTTTTTTGCTGATAGTCACTTATCAATCAAACAGGTGAGAAAAAGGGATCAAAAATTAATAATTTTCTACTTCAGGTTTTTGAATTTACATATTACTGGATTCAAACATGGGCATAAGAAACGCTTTGGCACACACCGATCAGCAGTTATAAGCTATGTGCATGAATTTATGTGGCGAAAAGAATTTGGAGGACCCGATATTTTTTTCCATTTTTGGTCTCAAGTTTCACAAATATACCCCATTTAATTCACTTTGTTGTTTTTTTTTTTTATAAAAATCCATTAATAAACATTTAAAATTGATTTTAAAGCGAAAAAAAAAATCGAAATTTTTTAAGGGTTCTGGCGGATACAAAGTATACAAGTACCCAATTTTGCTTTTAATAATTCGCTGGAATTCACTCTCAATTTTGGAAGACTGAGTCTAGGACTGACCTCCTTGCCTCACCTCACCTCCCCTTAAATAGGCGTCCCAGGTTGGGGATTAACTTTAGTCATCATTTTCCCTTTCTGGGTGAGTGAGTCAAGTTTTCCTTCACTTAATGTGTGCGATGATTGATTTGCCCAAGCGTCCATTCGCAATGGCCGCTTGCTCTCATCTTTTACTCTGCCCTTTCGCAGTGCTGAAGATAGAAGGCCTTTTCTGCCTGGCTATCTCTTCCCGCCCATGTTCTCATCATGCGGCGTTTTCCCTTTTATTCGCTTATTGCGTCGGCCCTTTCTCTTTGGGTCTTTGGAATTTTATTTGGAAATTGGGAAGAAAATGTTGGAAATTTGGGAAGTAATGTTTTTGGGATGTTTGGGTTGGGTGTTGGGCTTCGCCCAACATCACCCATCCTTTACAATTTTTACCTTCGTTTGAAGATTTTCTGTGATAATTTCCTTTATTCCATTATAAAGTTTTTTACCATGATTATTCGATACCTTAAATAAATTGATCAATAAATTTTTTATTCAAATTTATGCACGAAATAGAACATTTCGGTACTTGAGTTGGTATTTGGCCTATGTTCAGCAGCAGTAACTAAGTGAGGATAAAGAGAACGTAATCCTATATGCTAAATACTTTTTTAATGCCAAGTTTCTATGGCCTTTTATAAAAAATAACATACATTTTGAAAGGATTTGAGACATTTAAATTAAATGCCATAATTTATTAAAGTTGAATTTAATGAAATTTAAAAAATGCTTAATTATATAGAGGGTACTTGGACTTATGAAGATATATATTATATAGTTTTATTATAATGGTTATAGTTTCAAACTATTGGTAAAATTAATATAGACCGAATAATGCATACCAGTATGAATTGATATCGATACATTTTCTCAAATGTACAAAAGGATTGATCTTTTTCTAAAATTTTTTGAATTGCCACTCGAAGCACATCCCAGATTGAATCAATGTAGGGTGCATCCGATTTTATCTGAAAATTTAAAGGAGTTTTTTTAAATAAAATGATCAGACTAAATTAAATTAAAAAATTAGTTTTGCCAAACATTAATTCCGCCTGTTCCCAAACATTTAATTCCGCCTGTTTCCCAAACATTTAATTCCGCCTGTTTCCCAAATATTTAATTCCGCCTGTTTCCCAAACATTTAATTCCGCCTGTTTCCCAAACATTTAATTCCGCCTGTTTCCCAAACATTTTATTCCGCCTGTTTCCCAAACATTTAATTCTGCCTGTTCCCAAACATTTAATTCCGCCTGTTCCCAAACATTTAATTCCGCCTGTTTCCCAAACATTTAATTCCGCCTGTTCCCAAACATTTAATTCCGCCTGTTTGCCAAACATTTAATTCCGCCTGTTCCCAAACATTTAATTCCGCCTGTTCCCAAACATTTAATTCCGCCTGTTCCCAAACATTTAATTCCGCCTGTTCCCAAACATTTAATTCCGCCTGTTTCCCAAACATTTAATTCCGCCTGTTTCCCAAATATTTAATTCCGCCTGTTCCCAAACATTTAATTCCGCCTATTTCCAAACATTTAATTCCGCCTGTTCCCAAACATTTAATTCCGCCTGTTCCCAAACATTTAATTCCGCCTGTTTCCCAAACATTTAATTCCGCCTGTTTCCCAAACATTTAATTCCGCCAGTTTCCCAAATATTTAATTCCGCCTGTTCCCAAACATTTAATTCCGCCTATTTCCAAACATTTAATTCCGCCTGTTTCCCAAACATTTAATTCCGCCTGTTCCCAAACATTTAATTCCGCCTGTTTCCCAAATATTTAATTCCGCCTGTTCATAAACATTATAAACATTTAATTCCGCCTGTTTCCCAAACATTTAATTCCGCCTGTTTCCCAAACATTTAATTCTGCCTGTTTCTCAAACATTTAATTCCGCCTGTTCATAAACATTTAATTCCGCCTGTTTCCCAAACATTTAATTCCGCCTGTTCATAAACATTTAATTCCGCCTGTTTCCCAAACATTTAATTCCGCCTGTTCCCAAACATTTAATTCCGCCTGTTTCCCAAACATTTAATTCCGCCTGTTCCCAAACATTTAATTCCGCCTGTTTCCCAAATATTTAATTCCACTACTCATTTTCCCATTTTAATAGATCCAACTTCAAATTTCCAACCTCGATATTCAAATTTATTTTTGTCGATGGTTCCTCATTCAAACTGGGCCATATTTTCTTCTCTTCCATTTCTTTCCAATGATCTTCTCCTTTAGGAAATCGCGCTAGAAAACATTGGCCTTTCGAATTTTCGTACAATTCCAAAATTTCTCCAATCACCGAATTTTCAATTTTGAATTTATCGTGTTCAAAATTTTGCTGCCAGATTAAAAAATTTGCAGGGCAGGTTGATGTGAAAAAGTCCTAAAGTTACCTAATTTTAATGAAATATTGAAAATCATCTAACTTTTTTGATTCGATCCAAAATAGTCGTCCCCATTCCATTCCATCCTAGGTTTAAAATTTTTTGTCCTCCATCATTTCGATTTTTCATCAACCAATTTAACAAAAATTCAAAATCAATGTTTCGTTCTTCAATGGAAAGGCCCTCCACTTGGTCAATTATTTCTGGAAAAAGTTGTTGAAAATAATAAAATCTGTTATCAGCGAAGGAGAGCATGGATATTTTGCCATCAAATAAAATCATCATAAATAATTTGCGCAATTGCTGTGTTCGTTTTTCATCTGCTTTCCAGCCTCCCATAAACATTTCGCATTTTATTGTAGAATTTTTGAACAGTGGAGCAATAATTCCCATAAATTCCAAAATTTGGTCATCCACAAAACTTGAAATATATTATTTAATCAAATAGAATATAAATTTCACAGGCAAAAGTGGAAATCCGGCCAATGGAAATCATACATTTTCGTAAGAGAAACAGAGAATAAAAAGTTAGGGCTAATGTTAAAGTTAGGGTAGGCTGAAATGGTTTTAGTGATAGGTAATAGGGTTAGGGGTAGGGTTCGGCAGTACCGCAATCAGCGGAGGGAGGGAGGGCTCTGGGGAGCTCGAGCCCCTCCAGAAAAGGAGGACGATACCCTTTGGGGGAAAGATTTGATATAGTGCTCTGCTTCTCAGACGAAATTAGTATGTGATTTCCATTTTTGCAAGGCCAAAACTATTTTTAGCCGATTTCCACTTTTGTCGGTAATATAAATACATAATTGAATTTTATTTTATTTGCAGCAATTATATCGGAAATAATTTGTTAAAGAAAATGCCGGCTTTTGTAATATTTTTTCATTATTTATATAAATTCCAAAAAAATATAACCTTAAATCAATGCACCCAAAGCCAGTAATATATTGAGGTGGTTCAACTTGAGGAATTGGGACAACTTCTTGCTCTTCCAGCAGTTTCCCTTTCCTTATTATGGCATGCGGAATTTCAAATGGATTATTGCGATCAAAATTATATGAAATTTCCAAATATTCAATACGATGTGGTTCCACTTTTCCATGCAATTTTGGCCAGCATAATTGCTGGAATAACCGACTTGTGGTGCAAATTCCTTTGCTGATCATTTCCTCTCGTTTGATAGATTCCATCACTTCGATAAGCCAATTTGGAACATACAAACTTTACATTGAATTTATATTAGTAATATTTTTTTAATTTTAGTAAACCTCTCTTCACCCTCTTCTTGATCTTGACCATTCTCTCCTGCTGCATTATCATTATTCATGTCGTCAATTTTTAATTCATAAAAATTCAGAGCACTCATGACTGAAAAAATTTAATTTTGGAATTCAAAAACTTAGAAAAATTTTTGTTCCAATACCCATCCGAAATTACACGACTATCTCTGATGGTCAAATGTCAAAGCCAAAAAAAATTGAAAAAGAATGGCGAAAATATCCAAAGTTTAAAAAAAATATTCACTAGGGTAATTTATGAGCTGGGGCCTCTAGGGTACATTACATATAGCCAAGCACCAAATTGGTTCCGCTAAATTGTTTTATTACGAATTCTACTTAATTTGAGAAGTTTTTAATCGTTTTAAATTGAAATGGGAAAGAACCAGTTTTTGAAAAATAATGGGAAAGAATTTATGTAGGAAATTCATGGAATGGGAATGGGAACACCGCTTTTGGTCGTTGAACGTTTTAAAATAACATGAATTTTTTCATTAATTAGTCAACTTTTTTGGCCCTATTTCTCTGAATTTAAAACAAATCCAATTGAATTCTATTAACATTTTAAAAAGATCTGAAGTTCTTTCATTTCATATCAATTCAATGAAAATGTTTCTTTTTTCTTTTATATAAAGTGCTCTAAATAATCTGTGCGCCCAAATAGCCTAGCCCAAAACAAAATTACTGTACCCCCAATCCCCAATGATCATTGAATAGGAAAAATGCATGCTATTTAGCTCGATGCAATTCTCCCATCAGCCATCCTGTCTTCCATTTTTATGGGTCATTTATCTTTTATCTGTGGCTAGTTTGGATCATTTACAATTGCCATCTTATTAATCATCAATCAAAAAGGACAAAAGTAATTCAAATTTAATCTCAAGGCAATTTTCTTAAGCGCAATTTCATCCTTGCCCCTTATTAATATCTGCATCTGCCTTGGTAGATTATCCAACAAATTTCTAATTCCAATGTCCAATCCTACTCAATTATTCCACCGCCGTTGAGAAAATCAAAGTCAGCACTCTTATCTATTTACCAATCATTTTATTATTCGGTATTTGGTGATAAAAACAAAAAAATGTTTTATCAAATTATTTGTTGAATAATATTTTCTTATAATTACGTGTACATTTCCCAAGCCAATTTCATATCTTCATTTCCACATTATTTTGGAGGGCTATTTTAAATACAATCCAATATTCCATTATATGATGAATCCAAAAATTTATTTTATTGCTTGAAGTTGCATTTATTCCCACTGCTGATTCTCAACTCAATGATTGGTGGTCCGTTTCTCAAAATTGCTCCATTTCCCCCTTCATTCTCCGCCTAAGATTTCTTTGCCCTAATTCTTCCCTATCGTATACCGCCTAACCCTATTCTGAATTCTGACTATTGAGGAAGGACTGTTGCGAAAAGGAAAATGGACTTGGGAAAATGGAATTCCGCTATCCCAATTCTCATTGAACCATAAAGCAACAATTCCACCCTTCGTTCATTAATCATAATTATAAGTAGCGCTGCTTATATAATTATAAGAGATAACCAAGCTTTCTCTACATAAATGGACTCCAAAATAAACACAACTATATGTGTCTTCTTAAAAATTAATCTAAAAAATTAGTAAAAATCATGTCCAAAATGATAATTTTGACCCTGAACAGAATTTTACTTTTTAGATTATTTGAATTGGAATGGATAACAATAGCAATGGTCAAAAAATTGGAATGGAAGAAAATTGTGCCAAAGAAACTATTGAAAATAAAAATAAAAATGCGCAATTGAAAAAGGAAGCAATTGAAGAAATAGTTAAATTTTAATTTATTTTTATTAATTTAATCAATTTAGTCATCTTCATCTTCTTCAATGGCCAAAAATCAATGTGCATCTAATGAAATTGGGAGTCCACCAAGGAAGAAGGCTAAAAATAGGTTTTAAAAATCAACAGTATAATGAATTAACATTTTTATTTATAGCCTTAAATTTGGTGGTTGGTTGCCAGATTGTTTAGATTGGTTCAAAAGACCTGAATTGGCCCAATCCGCGTTAAGCACTTCCTCATATACGCTCAATCGATATTGTTGGCCAAAATTACATGGAAAAGTGAAACCATACGTTGTTGGGGATTTGAGATTTAAACGTAAATGGATTGATTATGACAATATGCCAATCATTCTGAAGAAATATGATGGCCGGGGTTGGCTTTCTATTCCAATTGCCGACATAAAACCACCCGAATACATCATTGGATTTAGTGATATTGAATTCAAGTGATATTTTCTATTTCATCATGAATTGAATATATCTTAATAATATCATAGATCTGCTGTTGACGATCGGGCATTGCAATTTGTGGAGAATATTTTACCATTACTCAATGAGAATGTCGACGTGGATTTTGATTATTATAACCGAGGAGTGGCCAATAGCCGCTTAATGGAATTACTGGCACCAAAAATTAACAAATTGGGAATTGGGGGAGCCTCTAGCATATTTAATGATCCATATGTTTATCCATCTGATATAAAGGATTTTGACAAAGAATATCCTGGCATAATCTACGGCATTCCATCCATTTGGATATGCGTCGAATACACGGAAACAGGGTTGGATTTGATTTTGAAATGGTTGCATGAACCAAGAGAAGATGGCAAGACGAAAACACTTTCAATTCATTTCGCCTATCGTTACCATACAAATAATCTGATTGCTAGTGTCAAGGAAGTAAGTTTTTTATTATTCATCTTTCTTTTTTATTCACTCCTCTAATTATTATGAAATAGGGTTGGAAATTTAATTTTTTTTTGAAAATTTATAATAACCGAAATATTTAGAATAATAGAGATTGACCAAAAACTTTTATTATTCCCTCTTCAAGATAAATAGTAAATACATTTTACGGGTAGAATTTTTAATTAATTTATACAAAAAAGTCACTATGAAAAATAGAAAACTACAAATATTTTTCCTTAATTTTCCCTGATTTAAGAACTTTTTTCGATCGACACACCCAATCAATTTCATCATTTGTCTTCATTCTGGTTTTGATATTAATGGACAAGAGGAGATTGCAGACGAAGGTTTTAAATTTGAAAATAAAACAACGGCGGAAATACTCGAAGAATACCGCAAATCTCGTCAAACGTGTTTCCTTGTTCGGCATAAAAACGACGAAATAGCATCAAGAGCTAATTGGGAGGAACATTGTTGGCGACAAGCGAAAACAACAATTTCATTGCCTTGGATGGAATCATCAAAAGAAGAATAATGAGTGGAAGAAAAGAAGTAAATTTCGAAAATATTTATTTGGATCAAAAATGAATGTAAGATTTGAGAATGATAAAATTGCTTTCTAGATCTAGCAATGCTCCTCCCTTATAATGTATAACCGTAATTACTTTTTACCGTCAATCAATCTTTCCAATAGCATCCATTATTTTGATATTTTCTTACTTCCTATAAACATTCAGCATCAATCGTTTTTATTATTCATTTTATACTAATTTCATTTTCATTCACTCGTCAAAATCAAGGAAGAAGAGGAAATTTTTAAATATTCATATGCTTATTATTATATATTATTATTAATATTAAGTAATCGAAAATTTTCACATTTACAAAAATTATTTCTGCAATGGACTATATTAATTAATTTTTCAAAGATATAATAAAAGCAAAAAGGAAATAATACCATATTTTCCACAGTGGTTGGAATTGATTTTGCCACCATAAATTCTTATATTGGTATACAACAGGTGATAAATTGAAATGACAAAATGGAGATATTGCCCAATAACAAGAAAAAATTATAATAATTTGCCATTTGCTATTGCAAAAAAAAACAAGGAAAAGACCGTTGTAAAATAAAAGAATTTATTCAACACATAAATCGACCATATTTTTATTAAAAATGACCTCAAAAGTATTGGACAATTGTACCTCCTTCCAAATGGACGCCCTCCGGCTGAGTCTATTCGCCGTTGAATTGTCCATGAATACGGTGGTCATTTTCCTCTCTGTGCTGCTGGCCATCCTCCTTTCCCGCACCAATACCCTTGATCGTAATCCCAAGGTGCTTTTGGCCAATCATCAATTCGCCTCATTCAATATTGCTTGGACAAGGTCTGTTTTGGAAATCTGGTAATCTGGTACTTTTCGGTTTTGTTACACTATTTCCAAAGATTTTTAATTTGGGTGTAGAAAACGAATATAACATTCATTTTTATCATATCTCACGATCTTGGTATGATTAAGCCCAAATTTACCAAGAAAATGCAAAAACTAGGACCAAGGCAAATTTTTGGTAAAAAATTTTATTTAGACATATCATAGTTCAATCGTTCAAATAGTACCCTTTTTATTGGTAATATTCCATTATTGGCAAGTTAGGTCCAAAAGGAATATTTGTCTTACTAAGATATTTCAACATTTAACTTTGATAAATTACAATAATAATTAAAAATCTTCACTTTCCTTCTTTTGCCTTTCTTTATCTCCTCAATTTGCAATTTGATTTTTTGATACAGTAGGAAATATAGCTTTGGGGAAATTCACAAACAAGGAATGGGAAGAAGAAGAATATTACAAATAAAAGTAGCACCAAGCACTGTCGATTGAGCTATAAATGCCCAAATAAATTTTTTTGAAAATTTGTGGTCGCCTATTGGCATTTTTTTTGTAAAAGTTGGCATTCTCCTACCAATATGGTATGATATGACTTAAAGGATGCCAGATTCGTGACTTATTACTCAAAATTACCCCTAGGAGGGATTTTCAAAATTTTTGTAAGGGGTGCCATCAAATCGAAAATTACCGGAAAACTTTCGGCTAATATAACATAAACACGTTTTCCATTCTCAGATTCATATTAATTCCCCAAATGCTATATCCAAATGGCCTTTTCAACCCGTTGATGATCACCCCAATCCAATGGTTTCATGACATTTCCATCAATGTCAATACATTTATCCAATATGCAATCACCATTGAATGCTTCTTCTCCACATTTTACCCTTTCCAATGGGAGGAATTTACCTCCCATTTTTGGGTCCCCCTTCTCACTTTTATTTGGCCATGGCTTTTTACTGCCATTCTACATTTTAGCGAGCAAAATCGTAAGCATTTTTCATCAAAATGAATAATGGAAAAATGCGAATTTTTGCAGATTATATTGAGACCATTCCCGAGTTTATTGGCCTTTTGTTACTTAACATTTTCTGCTCCTTCTTATTCTGCTTTCTTTATGTGATCAACCGAAGGAAGTATAAAAAGTTCAAGGCTGGAGATTTGGCAGGGAAATATAGGGTGAGAATTTAGGGGATGGGATAGATGTCTCAAAAAAGAAATCGCAAATCGGAATTTCAGAGGTCTTAAAATTTTGGAAAATTACATATTTAGGGTGTCCTAAAATTATCAAAAATCCCAAATCGAAATTTCGTAGGCTCCAAAAATTTTCAAAATTTAAAAATTGAAATTTCGTCCTAAAATTTTCGAAAATCGCGAATCGAAATTTCGAGAGTCCTCACATTTTCAAGAATTGCAAATCGAAATTTCGGTCCCAAAAAAGACAAAATGAAGGTAATCGGAAATCGATCCTAACAAAGAAGAGAATAGAGAAAAGGGGAATGAAATTGATCGGCTAATAAATAATGATGTTATCCCTCATCGTCATAGGTCATTATCAACATCAAAACTGTGCGCACACTCAATTTTGTCTCGGCCCTCTCCGTAATTCGCAATTTCGTCACAATGTCTTTGCTCCTCCTAGTTAGTGCCATTGGTGAAATAAACAATACCCATTGTTTTTCAGATTATCCTCTATTTCAAGCCACTTTGCGACTATTATGCTTATTTGATCTCTTCCCATTCCTATGACCTTGCCATTTCCGCCTACAATCTTCTCCACATTGTTCCATTTGTTCTAACACATAAAGAATTTGCCAAACTTTTCAGGCATGTTCTCATCAGGGATATTACTTTTGTTTCGGTCCGAAATTTCGGTCATTTTTGTCACCGGATTACGGTGGGAGATTTTCAAAAAATGTAACCTTCCAAAATTTCGGTTTGCGAAAAATTTTTGATACCAAAATTAAGATTTGCGATTTTCGTAAATTTTTCGACCCCCGAAATTTCGATTTTCTACCTTTTTTTGAGACATCGATCCTATTCCCCTGGTTCTCTTCACTCTTCCTGTGCTCCTCTTCGAAATTAACCATTTGTTCTCAGATCATTTCTTGTAACTCACTTCAAATCCGTCCTCAATTACAACGGCGGTGGTAATGGCACTTCTGCCCTTAATGTGCAAACAATCAAAAATGTTGCGAAAAATGCTCTGGGTGAGGACATCATTTTGGCCAATAATTCGGATGAACATTTCCAACGATTGGCCAAAACATGGGAGACAAGGAGGCCCCATACAACCACCCAACAAATTCGTACAGGCCCTTTTGGCCATGTTTGGTCAGCAGGGAAAAATCCAAAAGGAAGCAGAAAAATGGTGGAGGTGGAAATTTCACCAGGGATGCATCCCAAATTATGATCAAAATAAGAAGTAAGAACAAGAAAAATGCCAATTTGCGTATTATGTGTGTGAAAATATGAAATATTCATATCTCTTTTTTACCTTATGAAATTGTTTCATATCATATAATTCACTAAATACATATCAAAATTGAAAAATAGATGGTAAATTTATTCATTTTTTCACTAGAATATTTCAATTTTGGATAAAAAACTTTACCTTGTTGTAATTTAATGTCTATTTGTCATTTTTAATAACTCAAATCCAAAATTATGCCAAATTTTGATTTTTAAATCAAAATGGAATTATGATCCTATATGCACGTAATAATATTCCACTTCCACGTAAATAATTTTTCTTCCTCGAAAAGGCAAAAAAGTTAATCTTTCTTTCCTTATAGCTCATTCCCCTCTTTTAGTATTCCTCTGTTAGTCTTCAATCAAAGTCCAAACCATCAACAGTAACAGTAATAAGATCCCTCATAAATTATATTATACTTCTATTTTCATATTGTGTTTTAACTTTTCCCCATTCTTTCCAATCTATTTAATTTGTGTCGATAATAATAAATGGCACACAAAAGTTGGTGCTTTCCTTCCTGCTCCTTTTTAAAATTTCACCTGCTGCTTTTGGCAAAATTATTTCGATTAATATTTGATAATTTATTCACATTTAATCATTTCTTGCAAATGGAAAACCGGGGAATTAATCAGAAGGCATTGTAGGAAAATCGGTACTCTATGTAGTTTGTATCGGTGCTATGTCTATTCCACAATAGGGCCAATGTGGTCAATTCCACAAAAGGGTCAATGTGGGCGTTTTCGACTTATAATAAATCAGAAACCGGTTTTAGACCCTAAAAACCTTATACCATTTTGTAGATCTCATCAAAACGCATCGATTGGTATATAATTTGTCATGGTTTGGGCCAAAATTAAAGGGTATTAAACCATTTAAACCATATTTTCCAGTTTTTGGTTTTAAACTCTTTAATTTTGGCCCAAACCATGACAAATTATATACCATTCGATGCGTTTTGATGAGATCTACAAAATGGTATAAGGTTTTTAGGTTCTAAAACCGGTTTCTGATTTATTATAAGTCGAAAACGCCCACATTGACCCTTTTGTGGAATTGACCACATTGGCACTGTCTTTTTCTCTATTGTGGAATTGACTCCGGACGGTTTGTATCCTTTTGAGTCAAAGGAAGTGAAAATTCCCTCTTTTGGCTTTTGGGTCATCATTATTAAGGTTAGGGTTATATAGGATCATTCCAGGGATAGGTATCAATCATCCAAGGTTCCGAGGTAACTCTCTTAATGACTCTTTATCCTAATCCTAATATAATAACCCAAGAGAGGGGGACTTTTCACAGGGAAGTACTTTTGTGAAACCATAAGTATAACCGTTTAAACAGCGGCGAGGCCGCTGGTTTTCATACATGCAATTTATGAAGCAAATCCCAATTTAAAGGAGTGCAAATTTTCTGTTGCCCCGGAACTAGGAATTGACCAGAACCGGAACCCCAAAAAGCCGCCATCCATCAACCACTCAATGAAATTGAATTCAACGATTGACTATCTCATTTCATTTCTTCTTTTTTTTTGATAACTTTCAGCACAATTTTTTATTTTTTTTGGATGACATTTTAAACATAGGACATTTTGGCATCATAGATAGATTTTGTGAACAGACATTTTGGATTGGATATTGCAAATGAAAATGAGGAACTAAAATTACAAATTTTTCACTTTTCTAATTTTTTTAATTGCCAAAATTATTTTTAGTCTCATAAAAGTGCACTTAATTTTTCTTAATTAAATAAATTACAACATGAATAATGCAGAAGAGAATTACCAGCATGAAAATGCAGATGAAGAAGAAAGGTTTACTAAAATTAAATATCATTAAATATTGTAAATTCTATTTTAAAGTTTGTATATTCCAAATTGGTTTGTGGAAGTGATGGAATCAATCACACGAGAGGAAATGATCAACAGAGGAATTTGTACCACAAATCGATTATTCCAGCAATTATGCTATCCAAAATTGCATGGAAAAGTGGAACCACACCGGATTGGATATTTACAAATTTCATACAATTATGATCGCCGTGGCCCATTGAAAATTCCTTATGCTGTAATAAAGAAGAGAAATCGCCAAACGAAATTGCAGGAAACTGTCCAAATTCCTCATGTGGCACCACCTCCCTACATTACTGGCTTTGATTGCATTGATATTCGGTTTATTTTTAAAAAATAGAAAATTATTATAGAGAAATAATTAAATGGCGAAAAGATTGTAGCGTCAAATTGTTTGCCTAAAAGCCAAACCTTAATCAAATCGATAAAACTCTTCGAGACGTTAACCAATTTTAAAATAGTTTTGAACCAAAAACCAGGAGATGGTTTAAATGATTACTCTTCAAATTTTATCAGACCATGAAAAATTATACATCAATCGATGCTTCTTGATGAGATCTATCGATTCGGTATATGTTACGGTTTGGGGACTAGGGCAAACCATTGAACTGTAAAATATCTTAGACATAATCAATCCCCATTTTAATATTTTTTTTTCGTCAAATTAAATACTATCCATTTATATTAATAGTTTTCTTCAATTAATTTCAGTTTTTTGAATGAGCATGTTATGGAGTTTTTGGGAATTATTGCTCCATTTTTCAAAAAATGTGCAATAAATTGTGAAATGCTCATTGAAGATTGGAAAGCAAATGAAAAACGAACTCAGCAATTGCGCCAATTATTGATGACATTGATGGTTGATGGCAAAATATCAATGCTCTCCTTCGCTGGAAAAAGCATTCATTGCTTTCAACAACTTTTTCCTGAAATAATTGAGCAAGTTCAATGCCTCTCTATTGAAGAATCAAATTTGGATTTTGACCTATTGTTAAATTGGCTGATGAAAAACCGAAATGATAGAGGACAAAAAATTTTACGCCTGAGTGGGAATGGAATGGAAGTGGCTATTTTGAATCGAATTAAAAAAGTAAAATAAATTTTATTACTGAATTAAATTGATTTTTAAATTTTAGGAATTTTCCATGTCAACATCCAGTGCAAACTTTTTGATAAGCTGGCAGCAAAATTTTGAGTACAATAAATTCAAAATGGAAAATGTGAAGACTGAAGAAATTTTGGAATTATATGCAAATTCAAAAGGCCAATGTTTTCTTGCTCGATTTCCTAAAGGAGAAGATCATTGGAAAGAAGTTGGTGAGAAGAAAATGTGGCCAGATAATGATGAGGAAACGACTATGATAAATCTAATCATCGAGGTTGGGAAATTTAAAGTGGCGATTAAATGTTTGGGAAATAGGCGGAAATAAATATTTGGGAAACAGGCGGAATTAAATATTTGGGAAACAGGCGGAATTAAATATTTGGGAAACAGGCGGAATTAAATGTTTGGGAAATAGGCGGAATTAAATGTTTGGGAACAGGCGGAATTAAATGTTTGGAAAACAGGCGGAATTAAATGTTGGGAAACAGGCGGAATTAAATGTTTGGGAAACAGGCGGAATTAAATGTTGGGAAACAGGCGGAATTAAATGTTTGGGAAACAGGCGGAATTAAATGTTGGGAAACAGGCAGAATTAAATGTTTGGGAAACAGGCGGAATTAAATGTTTGGAAAACAGGCGGAATTATATGTTGGGAAACAGGCGGAATTAAATGTTTGGGAACAGGCGGAATTAAATGTTTGGGAACAGGCGGAATTAAATGTTTGGGAAACAGGCGGAATTAAATGTTTGGAAAACAGGCGGAATTAAATGTTTGGAAAACAGGCGGAATTAAATGTTTGGGAACAGGCGGAATTAAATGTTTGGGAACAGGCGGAAATAAATATTTGGGAAACAGGCGGAATTAAATATTTGGGAAACAGGCGGAATTAAATATTTGGGAAACAGGCGGAATTAAATGTTTGGGAAATAGGCGGAATTAAATGTTTGGGAACAGGCGGAATTAAATGTTTGGAAAACAGGCGGAATTAAATGTTGGGAAACAGGCGGAATTAAATGTTTGGGAAACAGGCGGAATTAAATGTTGGGAAACAGGCGGAATTAAATGTTTGGGAAACAGGCGGAATTAAATGTTGGGAAACAGGCAGAATTAAATGTTTGGGAAACAGGCGGAATTAAATGTTTGGAAAACAGGCGGAATTATATGTTGGGAAACAGGCGGAATTAAATGTTTGGGAACAGGCGGAATTAAATGTTTGGGAACAGGCGGAATTAAATGTTTGGGAAACAGGCGGAATTAAATGTTTGGAAAACAGGCGGAATTAAATGTTTGGGAACAGGCGGAATTAAATGTTTGTAAAACAGGCGGAATTAAATGTTTGGGAACAGGCGGAATTAAATGTTTGGGAAACAGGCGGAATTAAATTTTTGGGTAACAGGCGGAATTAAATGTTTGGCAAACAAGCGGAATTAAATGTTTGGGAAACAGGCGGAATTAAATGTTTGGGAAATAGGCGGAATTAAATGTTTGAGAAACAGGCGGAATTAAATGTTGGGAAACAGGCGGAATTAATTAAGTGAAGACATTAGTTAGAAAATCTAATTTAGCCTATGTATTTTCTTAAGGCCTTCATCACCTCATAAAATTATTTTTTTTACAGCAAAATTCGGATGGATCTCCTCGCATTGATTCAAACTGGGAAGAGCTTCGAAAGGCAATTCAAAAAATTCTAGAAAAAAAAAATACTGGTCGCCCATTTGAAGAACTTTATCGAAATGCATACACAATGGTATGTGCTATTCTTTACTTGAGTTAATTTTTGGGCCTATAGCTCAGAATGCTTCTTTAATTTAATATTTTTAATTTTCTTCAATACCAAATTAAAAAAATAATGCCATTGAGTTTATTTTCATACTCTAATTTTGAAAGAAAAAACACTTTTTCTATATCAAATTTTAATTTTACAAAAATTAAAATGACCAGAGAAATAATGATATATCGTTATCACATTTCTAAAATTAATTATTATTACTATTATTATTATTTCTTTCTTGCTATTACTACGCAATAGGCCTACTAAAACCAAAACATATATTGAAAAAATGTTCTATTTTTTCATGCGTTATTTGAATTTAAATTTATATAAATTTATTAGGCATTGCATAGACAAGGCCAAATGCTTTATTGTGGAATAAGCGCAATAATTAGAGAACATTTTCAAATGATGGTAAGTAAAAATTAAAAATTAGTGATTTTGAAAATAAAATATTTTTACTTTATAGATCCGAGAAATGTTGACAGAATTAATAATTGACAACAACGACAGTGAACAATTTATTGAATATTTGAACAATGAATGGAAGGAATTCAAAATCGGCATGGTAAGTCCTCATTCGGACTAAAACAATTTTATAGAATATTTTGGAAGGCAAGCTAAAAATTCTAATTCGAGGAAAAAATTTCCAGTCAAAAATCCTCCTCACATCAGTTTAGCTTTATAATGGTGTCAACGCAACTCGTATAATCTCAACTCGTATAATCCAAACTCGTATAGGGAGAAAAGTAATTTTAAAAAATTCATATTATATCGTAAAATATAGGTTAGAAAACCACCATTTCAGGAGTAATTAGGTGCAATCTGCAATGAATGCAAATCTGACCTTAGATTTTTGATATATTTTCAATCTTTGTAAGATAAAATGCTGAGGGGATAAAAATCACTCTTTGATGGAAATTTTTATAAAAGAATTACAACAATCTAGCAAATTACACTTAAATTTGTTATTTTTCAAAATTTATTTAACGAAAGAATACCAATTCTTAAAAATTACTTTTCTCCCTATACGGGTTTGGATTATACGAGTTGGGGTTATACGAGCTGGGATTATTATACGAGTTGGGATTATACGAGTTGACCCATTTTACGAGTTGGCCCATTATACGAGTTTGGATTATACGAGTTGGGGTTATACGAGTTGAGATTATACGAGTTGTACCCGACCCCTTAATAATATTAGGGGCCTAACATACTTCGGGCAAGTAGCAAGTTTTTTCGTCTCGTATCTCCATAAGAGACAGTGTTAAAATTCACTCTCTCGCGACTTGCCGGCAAGTTTTTCCTCTTTTCACTTTATAGGCACTAGAAGCTGAGCTGGAGCGAGAGATGTGATGAAATTTACTCTTTTTCTTTAAACTTGCCGGCAAGTTCTCCCAAAAACTTGCCGGCAAGTGCGAGAGAGGTTAGACACACACGCGATCAATGGAGAATTTGGAGAAAAAAAACTTGCCGGCAAGAAAAGTATGGACATGGCCTTAGAGAATATAAAAAATTGAGAAAATTTAATAATATTTAAAAAATTATATTTTTTATTTGGAGAAAAATACAATTACATTTTAGATTATGATACGCGATATTTGCATGTATTTGCAGCGAATATTTATCAGCCACAATGGCCTGCTGCCATTCGATCAACTCGGATTGCACATTTTTAAAAAGGAAATTGTGAATTATCCTCCAATCAACAAACATTTGAAGGAAATATTTGGCATAAATTTGAAAGAGAAGATTGATGATTCCTTATTTGATTTTCTGTCAAAGCACATATAATTGACCAAAACTCTTCGAGAGTTTCATTTCCTTTTTAAAACATTTTTAAATTATAAAAATATGAATATATAAAGCCATTCTTAGCTAGTAAGAAAGGAATTTGGCGTTCGATAAATATTAATAAAAATAAAAAAAGCCAAACCATCACCGAAGACAAATTTGACTTGGAAAATGGAAAAAGGTGAAAAAGATTCTTCGATAATATTAGTATATTCATCAACAGTGGGGCACGAGAGCGGGTGTCAATGTCAACACAATTCGTATACCCTCAGTTCGTATACTTGGCCCAGTTCGTATACTCACAATTCGTATAAAAAGGAAAATTGAAAATTCGTTTCTCTAAAAACTAAAATTTCAAGCTAGCTTTAAATATTGAATTCAATTTCAAATTCTTTATTTTTAACCTCGAAAAGCCATTATTCTGAATTTTAAAATGCTTTTTCCTTTGTATACGAATCATGAGTATACGAACTGGCCCAGTATACGAATCGGCCAAGTATAAGAAATGGAAGTATACAAAAAGGGAGTATACGAATTGAGAGTATACGAATTGTGCTTTTGACCCCGAGAGCGGGAGAAAATATTGTTGGGGGATTGTCTTGGAACAAAAAAACTCAGGATCTGTTATGTTTTCATTAGAATTTTTGAGTAAACATTTTTTTCATACTATATTTGCATCTAGGCAATTTTCGTTATTTGGATTTGTGAATAATAAGAGCTTAAACTAAAACTATATTGGAAAGACTCAAATGAAATTGCAAAATTCTTTTAAATTGGAAAAACAAAAAGTTGGCATTATTGGATTTGAGCTATAAAAAAAATACTAAATGGCAATTAAATGACCAGCAAAGTAAAGGATTTAATTATTTGTGTTAACTATTTATCCAAAAACGAAATACCCAATGAATCAGAACTATGAATTTTGAATGGATGTTCATTTATCAATCATAAACATTGTATAAATTTAATGAAACCAGGGAATTGGTGATTGCTTCATCTTCATTTTTCTTTCTTCTGCTTCACATCATTTCCAACATTTTTGAGTCGTCAGAGGGCTCTGTAAACTGACAGCCGGAAAAAGTTGAGTACTTTCAAATTTGCCAGTTTCGGGCAGACTTTTACCGGCCCGGCCCGTCCCCCGTCTTCGTTCGGCCCACAGCTCGGAGTTATAAAAATGCAAAATGGTTATTAAATGACCATCAAAGGAAAGAATTCTATTGTTTGTGTTAATATTTTATCCAAATCCGAATTTTCAAATGAATCAAAAATATAATGAATTTTTATTGATCGGGGATGTGTGGAATCAATTTGAAAAAATGATAGGCGATAGGTCAAAATTGGCGAAAGAAGAGAAGAATAAATTGCTAAAAGTTGTTCATTTTCATCAACCAACTAACCATCAAATTGTATAAATTTAATGAAACCAAAGGGAATTGTAATTAAAAGATTGGGGTTCATCTTCTTCATCAGCTTTCATTCATTTTTCTCTTTTCTGCTTGTCATCATTTCTCGCATTTTCTTCAAGGAGATGTTCGAATTCCTTGAAGCGCCAGGCATGTTTCCCAAAATTTGGCGTGACTGAGTCATCAATTATGGATAAAATAACAGCCGGGAAAAGTTGGATATTGGCGAATTTTGGCCGCAACTCAACCTTTCCTGAGAATTTAAAATAATTTATATTTTTTATATGAAAATTAGAATTATTTAAGGCAAAATTTTCAAAAATTCTTTTAATTACCCAGCAATTTGCCATTCCAAGTGGCAAAACATTCCATTTTCGAATTTGGCTTGTGGTGGATTATGCCAATGCCAACAAAATCTTTTACCTGGAAATATTTATTATCATTTTTCTTGAAATCTTCATTATCATTTTCGAATTCAATATATTCTCCATCAATATGCATTCCTGTTTTGTCCCAAATTCCAATTGAATTATTCACATTTCCAAGCATTTTGAATTCCAATGGAAATTTTTTGTCACAAAATCCAATTACACAGCCACTTCCACCGCTAAAATGCATTTTACTACTCAATATTAATGAAAGAATTATATATAATAAATGAATTTTGTATTGTTTTTTAAACTCAAAATTATTTTTTTGAAAGCAAATTTAGTTACAAATATTTTGTTGATCCTGTGTTGAGAATTTCCACTTCATAATAGCCGGCAATTGATGGGGAATTGTCATGAGAATTGTATGTTGAAATTGGCGAAATTGCACGAACTGTACTCCAACCTAAAACAAATATGAATTCAATTTAAATAAAGATTTAAGGTTTTATTCAAATTCCAAATGCGCTGTCTCGTTTGATTTGAATTCTTTATTTTTATTTATTAATTTTATTCTTTAATATTTCATTTGCTTATTTCTTTTTTTTACTTTCCAATTCGCCTTATTGTCAATCATCCATAATCTTATCGTAAAATGACAATGCCATTCTCCTCCAAAATATTCCTTTCTCCAATATTCATCCAATTCCCTCTTTAGTATGTTGTAAAACCCTTTAGGGCTTTACCTAATTCCCCACTCCCCATGGTTATATGACTTTTCCGGCTCAGACTTTTCCGCCCCGGACTTTTCCGCCTCAAAATCGGACTTTTCCGGCCCCAAAATCGGACTTTTCCGGCCACAATTCGGACTATTCCGGCCCATTTTTTTAAAATGAAATTTTTCCGGCTCGGACTTTTCCGTCCCAAAATCGGACTTTTCGGCCCAAAATCAGACTTTTCCGGCTCTTTTTTTTCAAAATTCTTATTTTTTCTTTTTTTTTGGAAAATAATTAAACAAAACATAATAATAAAAATGCATGAAATTCAATTTTATCAATTAAAAAACATCCAAATCAATCAATATATTCATTAATTTGTGGTCCCTAAAGAGGGGGCCTTTTGGGTTGTCAGAAAAAAATTTTTTGCTCCAATTTTCAATCCCCTTTTTACCTCTTTATGGACCACAAATTAATGAATAAAGTGATTGATTTGGATGTTTTTTAATTGATAAAATTGACATTTGTTAATTATTTTTCATTTATTTATATTTTATCAATCATGTCCATTTGAATTAGAAAGTTCACTTTTGTATAGAAATTAACATTTTCCAAAAAATTGGAAAAAATAAGAATTTTGAAAAAAATGAGCCGGAAAAGTCTGATTTTGGGCCGGAAAAGTCCGAGCCGGAAAAATTTCATTTTAAAAAAATGGGCCGGAATAGTCCGAATTGTGGCCGGAAAAGTCCGATTTTAGGCCGGAAAAGTCCGATTTTGAGCCGGAAAAGTCGGAGCACCCTCCCCATCCCCATTCTATAGTCCACTCCACCTAATCCTTCTGCTGGCGAATATTATTTATCTTCTTTTTTTTCCACTTTATCCCACCCAATTTCTTGGCCTATTTAAGCTGTCCCTTCTACTAAATATTCACCTCTTGCAACCCCATTTCTCGCCCTATTTTACATTTATGTATTATATTTTTTTCTCCCACTCTCAATTGAAGTTATTTAATTTATTTTGGAAGTAAATAATCTTTGGAAAATTGAAACTAAAAGGGTTTGATCAAAGAACCGGAAGGCTTGGACAGAGCACCAAAAATTTCAATTTTTACCCAAATTTGAGTCGCCGGAATACTTCAAGATTATAGAATTTAGAGGAGAAATTTCCAATTTCAAATGCGGTCCACAATCCTCCTTATTCAATTTATTGTTTTTCATTTTCTGAAATTTAGACAACATTTATTGTTTTTCATTTTCTGAAATTTAGTCAAAATTCATGTAAATATAATATATTCTTTTTCTTTGAAAAAATAAATTATGTAAAATGATGATAATTTTATAAGAAAAACAATTTCGAAAAATAGCTTAATATGTAAAATACCAAAATTTTCTTATTTTAATTTTTTTCTAAAACTAATAAAAAGTCTACATTTTTCAATTATTTATTATTTGTAAAATATAATTTGTAATTTAAATAAGGTTAGCAAAATTTATTGCCGAAATAATATAAGTTAAAATTGAACATTATTATAGCATCCGATTAATATTTTAAATTTAGAAAAATGTTCTAAATTCAAATATTAAAAAGATTTGATTTATTTTGATAATTTAAAATAATTCCTAGAAAAAATCGACCAATATTATACCTCTTGAATTTGCATTAGCAAATTGTGCGTTTTTCCCTTCAATTTCGTTTCCTCTTTTTTCACTCCAATTTCTTCCTTATTTTTCAGCAATTTTTTCATTTCATTTAATTCTGCCTTAAATTCTTCCATCATTTTTTCCATTCCATTTTTCAATTCAATATTTTGCTTCATAATTTCATCCATTTTATTCATCAACTCAACTAATTTCTCGTTATCCTGCATTTAAATAAAATAATTTATTAAAATAAATTTTATTTTCAATTTTTAATCTTTCTTAAAAATTAATCATTGTATGCAATATTTTATCGAATTCAAATTGAAATATTGCTATGCTTACAGCAGAAATGCCAGCTGAATTTGTGGAAGGGGAATTGCCTTGTTGGCATCCAATGATGAACAGCAAGAATAGAATAAATAATTGAAGGGGAGCATTATTTTGTGCTAGCATGGCTGAAATTGCTTCAGGATAAAATTAATTAAAATTAAATAAAAAAAATAAATAAAAAATATTTTATAACATTTTGTTGAGGTTAAAATTGGCCATTAAAAAATGAGTGATTGAGGAGAATGAATGGCTGAATTGATTGGAAGCTGGGGATTTCATTTTTCGAGGTTGGCATTTGCGATCCCAAAAAAATAAAGAAGGAAGCGCCTAAATTGATGCGTGCGTAATGGCCATAATTGTTAGGGAATCGCACATTTGAATATTTGGCATATATTCACATGATTTTCAATTACCTATCTATCCATCTTTATCATTCATTCATCACATCTTTAATCCCACCTCTTCTTCACTTCTAATGGATATCCCCTCCCATTGCCTTGCTGATGAGAGAAATGTTCTTCCCCTATGTCATTCTAAATCAGTTTTCCCATCTCGATTTCCAGCCACCATCCCAAAAATAGGGAGAAGTGCATCGATTGATCATCGAGAGATGCATATTGGCTAAATTAATTATGAGATTTTATCAGAAGCAAATATATTAATTTTAATTCAACTTCAACGGTGGTCCGACAATTGGGCAGTGCGACAATTCGGCAGTGATTTTTTTTGTAAAAAAAATATTTATATAGGGGTAATCAATGATGGGGAATCCGAATATCGTATTGATTTTTTAATAAAACAATTTTTTAAACCGTTTCCGGTATACAAACCGGTTTGAAAAAATTTGAACTTTAGTATTTTAGGTCATATTATATACCATTCGACGCATATTGACGAGCTGATCACGAATCTGTCATTGGTTACGCATAAAACCCAAAAATAAAAAAGTTATGACCATTTTAGTCATGAAATAAGTAATTTATGCAAATTTAAAGTCATAACTTTTTTTTGGGATCTAGGCGAAACCAATGACAGATTCGTGATCAGCTCGTCAATATGCGTCGAATGGTATATAATTTGACCTAAAATACTAAAGTTCAAATTTTTTCAAACCGATTTGTATACCGGAAACGGTTTAAAAAATTGTTTATTAAAAAACCAATACGATATTCGGATTCCCCATCATCGATTACCCCTAAATACATATTTTTTTTACAAAAAAAATCACTGCCGAATTGTCGCACTGCCTAATTGTCGTACTGCCGAATTGTCGCACTGCCTAATTGTCGTACTGCCGAATTGTCGCACTGCCTAATTGTCGTACTGCCGAATTGTCGCACTGCCTAATTGTCGTACTGCCGAATTGTCGCACTGCCCAATTGTCATGGAACCACTTCAACATTATTTTTTACTCCTTATCATTTCTCAGTTCCTTAGGCATCTTCCATTGTTGATGAGGAGAAAGGCAATGAATTGGTTACGCTGGATCATGCGATTGCGTAGTTTGAATTTTGAATGCAATCGAAGATATAAGCAATCCACAAAAACAAGAACAAATGGCCAATTTAAATGGACAAACATTGATTTCGGTTTCTGAGTTGGAAAGTAATTTCAAAATGCTTGAAGGCAAAATTTTATTTCATAGATTTACTTTTTTTTTTACTTTTTTTTTTACTTTTTTATTTGATTCATTTTAATTTTTGTAAATATTTGACCCATACAAATTTTGCATTAAATTAAATATTTAATTAGAGAGAATGGCTAATTTTCCAAAAAAAATGATATGAACATATCCAATTAATCAAGATATTTTTGCTCACGGCCAACAATTGATTCATTGAATGAATGCAGGGCGCCGTTTTTCCCCATTCAAATCCTCCTTAATTATTATGTATGCTATTCATCATTCATCTCCATTGGCTAATTCAGAGTTCAAAATAGCATCTATAAACTTTGGTCTCTCCATTCAATCGATAGTTCATTGGCCTTACTGCTGTAGGAAATATGGCAAAATCATTGGGGGAAATATAAATATGCACCAATGAAGATTGGTCATTTTTATCACAGCAGCAGAGGTTTATTCATTTGCGAAAATATATTCATTTGCATTTCATCAAAAAAGACTGACTTTTACGTGAATATAAATCTTAGAGTTCGAAATTATTTCTGATGTAAAATAAAATATAATTTCTAATCCTAAACTTTTTATCTTTTCTGTATGCATTACCCAAATCTGGCTCATCAGAGTTAAGCTTAAGTCCATTTTCCCCACTTGTCTAATTATTGTTTTGCCTCATTCCCAAATTGAAATTTTTGTCCTTTTTATTTTGGAAATTTATCAAAATTAGTGAATTTTCAATTCAAAATTTTAATTTAGTTTACAAAAAATTAACTAAAATTCTACTTTTCCCTAATCCCTCAAAATCCCTTCAGTCAATTGTCTCCTTTTGGGATAAAAATAATCGAAAAATATCATCAAATTTAATCAAATATTAAATGAATGAGATTAAGAATTCCTCAAAATTAAAAATATTTTTTGCCGCTTCTACTCATGTGCCCTTCAATTGCTCATTTCCATATTTATTAAGCGTTCCTTTGTATTCTGTAAAAAAGGAATGGACACAAAAAGTTTTGCCCTGGGTAATTTCCATCCCATAGATAAAATCTTCACAATAAGCCCCTTCCATTTTGCCTTTTTCTCATTCCATTTTGCCCTTCCATTTAAGTCCCTTTATTTTCTGTAAAAAGTGAACAGAAAAATTAGCCCCAAAGGTAATTTCCCAGCATCCATCATCGCCAATTCCCCATTTTTTTTGCTTTTTTAATACTCCATTTTTGGTACCAATTCATCTTTTTTCTTTCTTTTAAGCAAAAAATTGCTTTAGGCAATTTTCCTAAAGTTCATTTATCTGTGTTGACGAGGTCAACCATCATAGTCCCCATTTTTGGTGAATATATAAATTTGCATTTTTTGCTCATTTCCACATTCATTTTGTCCTCTTCACCATCACTCTAAAAAACGGTCCAATTATTCACATTCATTTTCATTTTTATTCACCTTTCCACTCGATATAGTAGAGGACTTACCTCCAAAATATGGTTAAATTTACTCGTCGATGAGCAAAATTTATATTTATTTTGATGATCCAATCTTTTGGCTTTAATTGAATAAATATTAATGGGCCATATAGGGGGCATCACAAAAATTCTTATGTACGTGGGATCAAATTATTGGAAAATTTTAAGCCTATATACTTTTTGAACATATTTTTAAAAATTCTAAATAAAATTATTCACATTGGTTCCTTGGCTCACCAGCAGTCCCAGAATATACATTCTTTTTCGAAATTTTTGGTCAAATAAGTACTAGATTCAAATCTTTTTCCACATCATTTATGGGCCCAAATTCAAATTCCTATTTCATTCATTAATCAAATTCAATGAAAATATGTCAATCTGTAAAAAGCTTGGCGCCATTGACTTTTACCAAGCGAGGGTAGGAATTCCAAACACACTAGCAGAGGTGATGACATTTTGGGATTTTGGCCTAAATTCCATTTTCCATAACAAAATTTTCCCACAATTTTTAAGCATTTTATGCCATCCTAAATGCTATCATTTTTGATGATGATTTCACTTCTGCTGATCATCTTACTGATTTTAGGCATAAAATTTCAGCAAAGATTTTTCAAATCTCCACAAAAAAATTCAATCAATTTATCGGAAGAAGAAACAACAAATTATTTGCGCGAAAAGATGACCATAAAAGCAAAAATCATTGAGGTAATTTGGAAAGAAATTTAAAGGATTAAAAATATTAAAATAATTTAAAATAAAATTTTTAAACAATTTGCAGGGCCGTAACCGAATTCTCAATTGCTTGGCACATTGCGGCGGTGAACAGGAACCGGTTATTTTGTTGGAGTTGCAAAAGGCATACTTCGCCAATTATGGGAGCTATTTGAACAAAGAGGTTAAAAACATTTTTAATTATTTAATTTTTATATTAAAAAATTAAAAATTTTAATTTTAAAAAATATTCAAAATTTTTAATTTTATTCATAATTTTATTTTTAATTTTTTATAAATATTCAAAATTTTATTTTTGATTTTTTAAAAATATTCAAAATTTTATTTTTAATTTTTAAAAAAATACAAAATTTTTTTTTTAATTTTTAAAAATATTCTAAATTTTATTTTAAAATTTTATAAAAAAATATTCAAAATTTTATTTTTAATTTTTAAAATATTCAAAATTTTATTTTTAATTTTTTTAAAAATATTCAAAATTTTATTTTTAATTTTTTTTTATAAAAATATTCAAAATTTAATTAATTTTTATCGTAAAAATATCAAAATTTAAATTTTATTAGGAGCTGCGCACTTTTTTCGGCAAAGGCCATATCAAACAGGTTTTTGAGCAATTCATGAAAGCAGATGTCAAAATGTAATTTGAAATTATTTATTTAAATTATTGATTAAAAACATTAAAAAATTTCAGGGAAACTAACCTCCATGAAACGGGCTCACTTTATTTGCAAATGAAGCGACCATTGGCCGGTTTGTTTTTATAATTGTTTAAAAAATTATTTAAATTATTTAAAATTTCAGAGGCCCTTGCCGCACCACTGACTGTGAATGTCAAAAACAGTGTCCCTGTTGTGGCTGAGGTGAATATTTTTTTTTTGAATTTCGATAAATTTTAATTCTGGGTGGAATTCGAAAATTTTTGAAAATTCAATCTTGGTAGCTCTAGCTGCAAAAGGGTATTTCGGTTATGCCACCCCACCTCACTAAATCAGAGAAAAAAAGAGGGGATCCTTTATTATACTCTTTCGTCTTTCTATATGATATCAAAAAATAATTAAAATTAATGTTCAGAACTGAAAAAACCTAGAAAAAGAGTTTTACAGAGGGGGGGGGGAGTGGCATAGACGAAATATACCGAAAATTATTTTTAAAAATATTATTTTTTCAAAAATCATGGATTTACAAATTTCCGGAAAATAAATTAACATTTTCGAAAAAAAATACATTCAAAGCATTTTCCGGAACATTTTTTCAATACATTCAAACATTTAGGGGAAAAATACACTATTTCTCTTCAATATATCACTATTTTTTAAATTTAAAAATTTTCTTTTAAAATTTCAGCAAAAAAAGTTGCCTGTTCTCGTCCCAATCCCTGCGAAGGCACTTCCGCAAAAGTCATCACAAGCAGTTCCTAAGGAAATTTTGGGCACTTTGAAGAAATCATCACTAAACAATTCGGCCGGCAGTGGAAAGATGGCTGAAACCACCTCATCAGCCAACACTACTCCAACAACATTGAAAATGGATGATTTGGATGAGGAGGCACTCACAAGCGATGTACAATTTGTGCCTCTTAAAAGTGCAAAGGTGCGAAATGGGAATGATTTGGTGTAAAATTTAAGAAGAGGAAATTTTAAATTAAATAGTAATTGCCTCAAGCAATTAATGACCAAAAAATTTCTTTCTTTCCATTGATAATTAATATGATATATATGTGTTGCGGGCAATTTTGGAAATTGTTAATTTCCGGAATTTACCAGAAACTTGGCTGATAAATTTTGGAAATCTCATCTTCTAGGCATCGTAGAGCCTTGAGAGTAGGCTCATTCGACTCGGCATGGTCGATTTTGTCTATGTCATTTCAATTTCAGACCGGTTTAGGGGCTAAGGTTAGGGTTATGGTTAAGGGCGACATGGGTTTTAGGGGCTTGGGGTTAGGTAAAGGGCTAGGGTTAGTTGAAATTTCCTATAGTAAATCGACCATACCGAGTCGAATGAGCCTATTCTCGAATCTGTATGACGCCAAGAAGACGAGATTTCCAAAATTTGCCGGCCCATCTTCCTGGTAAATTCCGGAATTTACCAATTTCCAATAATTACCGCAACAAATGTGTTGCGGGCAATTTTGGAAATTGGTAATTTTTGGTATATTGCCTGGGATTTTAATAGGGCAATTTTTACGAAATCTCGGTTTTTTAATGTGGAGTCACAAACACAGTTTCTTTCGATTCGGAATGGCCGATTTACTGAATAAAAATTAGGGTTAATTCCCCGCGGGCGGGGAATGAAAAAGCGGGGAACGGGGAGAGCGGGGAATCAGGGTGCGGGGAGCGGGGCGGGGAGGCTCCTCTCAGCGGGGCGCCCCCGCCCCGCTGTCCTTAAGGCATTTTTTTGTAATTCGTTTAATAAAATTTTAAAATCGCCAAAATAAAATATCATAATAAAAATAAATAAATCAGTTTATTCTTTTATTCTTCATCTTCGAATTCTTCTTCACTCAAATCCGATTCTTCTGGTTCAGTGGAAGGACCCAGCTTCAATTTCTTTTTCAAGTGTGCTTTTATGATCAGAATTCTTTCGGCCATTTTTCCAGAAAGACTAAATAAAATTAAATTTTTAAAAATTATAAAATAATTTTACCGATTTCTCAGAGTATTTGCATAAAGTAGGCCAGTTTTAGAGAAGAGCCTCTCTGACGCAATCGAGGTTGCAGGAACTGACAAAAATATTTGGGCCAGCTCTCCAAGTTCAGGGAATTTGGGCGCATTTAGTCGCCACCAATCAAATATATTGTCATTCTTAGGTGGTCGTTTGATAGATGCATAAATGGCAAGTTGAGACTTGATTTTGGCATCCAATTCTGCATCAAGCTCGCCGGATATTGCTGTTGGATTAGAAATTGGCGATTTTGGATCAGCATAGATGTCATCTAAAAAATCGATTTATTTTTAAATTGAAAATTTTAAACAATGCTGTAGGCTTTCATCGCTTGAAATGAAGTTTTCGAAATTCATTTCGACATTGAATTCTGAATTTTCTGGGATTTCTTCATTCAATTCAATTGTTGATTCATCAACATTTTTGAGAGCTAAAAATCTTATAAATTTTTAAATAATTGTTGAAATTAACCTATTTTCTTTGCAAATTCTATCAATTCTTTTTCAATTATCTCCCAGTTTCTTTTGAACCAAATTGTTTCATCATAAGCCCATCGGGGATCAAGTAATGTCGCCATGTGTAAAATTTCATTGTTGGCCAAACTTGACACACGATCATTGATTGATTTGGTCAAAGATTCAGCAATGAATTGAACAGATGGATCTGGTCTCAATGCGACCAGAAAATCTCTGATTTTTTTCAATGTTGGAATTATTGTAGAAGCAGTGGAAATTTCATTTGAAAACTAAAATATATTTATTAAAGCATTGTAAAAATTATTTTACCTTTTTGGTTTCATCATCGAATATTTGCAAAATGGAGCAAATATGCGCCATGAAGGTAAAATCAGCCCCAGAAATTTTTGGCAAATCCGCGGACAGTTGCTCAATTTTTTGCTTTTTGGCTCGTGGTGGCCACTCTTCTTGTTGCCGATCAAATTCAAGTGCCAATATAACTTTCCTTTGCTTCCAAAAAGTGTTCATCATGGCAAAAGTCGAGTTCCATCGCGTAGGAACTGACTGTTTTTGAAAATATTTTAAACAATTTTTTTATAATTCCTTACCAATATAAGTTTTGTAACTTTGAACCCGAGCTTTTCTTGTTTTTGTGAAAAGATTGCTTTGCCATTTTTGGTCCGGCACTCCTTGACCCAATGTCGGATTTTTTTTATTAATTCATCCAGTCTTGGATCCTTCAATAAATCGCAAATTACCAGGTGAAGAAAATGATTGACACATTGAAAACTTTAAAATATAAATTCATTCTTTTATTAAAAAAAACCTTTCAATCTCCAACAACTTGGCGCTTTTGGCTATATTGGCGGCATTGTCGCGAACAAGGCAGATTAAATTCTCAATTTTAAATGAATTGTCTACTAAATTTTCTTCAATTTTGTTCGCAATATTTTCGGCCGTATGCTTGCATTCTAATGGAGAAGCCGCCAAAACAAAGTCAAAACGTTTGTATTTTTTATTGCAACAATGAATTGTTACACTAAAATTTTAAAATATTAATTTAAATTTATTTTTAAAAACCTTTGAAAGGAAGGAGTCGTTGATGGGTCGCTCCAACCATCGCTAGTAATTGCATAATGGCATTCGCCAATTTGTGCTTTTATATTTTCTTGTATTTTCTTGGCCATTCTCGGCACAACAATTTTGGCAAAATAATCACCATTATGAGACTGCATACAAAATTATAATGATATAAAAATTTAATCAAAACCTTTAAATTTGGATTAGCCTTGCTAAAAAGCCTTTTCACGTCTTCATTGTTGAAAAAGGAGAAAGCACAATTTTGTTTTATCATTATCCGACAGAGCGATTCTTCTTCTTTCATTTGCTCTTCTTTTTTCTTGATAATAAATGGATCCAAACACTAAATAAATCAAATAGAATTTCTTTAATTTTGTATCTATTTTACTTCATTTTTTGGTTTTCCTTTTTCATCTTGTTTCAGCAATTTGTATTGTTCTTCATGTTTATATTCCAAATGACTCCACATTGTTTTCGTGGTTTTGTCTTTTCTCTTCAATCTCTGTGTGCATATTTGGCAGATAACATCGTGAGAATTTTCTATTTCTTCAAAATAAGTCCACACTTTACTTTTAGACATTATTCTTCTTCTGGAAAATTATCTTTTTAATTTCTTCTAATTCTAAATGAACATATTGGGTAATGATTTGAATAAAATTAAAATTTAAGAATTAATATAAAATGAGAAAAAAAATTTGGAGATTGGAAATTGATGATTTAGATAAATTATGTGCAAAAAAAGAAATAATAACAAAATGCCACACAAATTCCGAAATGTATATCAGAATTCCTCATAAAAAATAAAATTTTTGTTCCCTAAATGTTGCCTTTTAAAAAGGTTGCGGGGCGGGGAGTCGAAGTGCGGGGAACGGGGAATGCGGGGAATCAAGGTGCGGGGAGCAGGGCGGGGAATTTGCCCAAAATTCATGGATTCCCCGCCCCGCGTCCCCGCCCCGCGGAACGGGGAATTAACCCTAATAAAAATTGAATTTCAAACCGTTTAGATTTTGGTCAAAAGTTTGCAAACTAAAACCGGTTTGGGTTTGGGCACTTTTTCGTGCATATAATAAATCCGCACCCTAATAATAACTATTATATATTATTTAATAAACAAAATATTTAATTTAATAAATTCATTTTTATAGCATGCACCCAGTAGGTTAACGGATTTGCAAAATGACAACAAAATAATGAAACGCCATCAATTAGAGTCAACATCCGCCGATGGGCACATTGGCACCCGCATTTGCAAACCAAAACAACCAGCTGATGCGGATGGCCTTTATTCTGATGATGATGAACAAGAGGAAAAAGAAGAAGAGCCCGAAATTCAGCAGAAGAAACAAAATGATGAGGTGCCCCTTTTTGAAATTATTTGACTTAAAAATGGGAAATATTTAAAATGGCGAAAAAAACATTAAAATGTCGAAAAGAGTATTGGAAAATGGAAATGTCGAAAAGTTTATAACGGTTTAGTGATTTGTCCAAAATTCGCAAACCATATAACATATAATATTGGATATAGCTCGTCAAGACTCATCGAATGGTATATATTTTGTCATAGTTTAATTGGTTTTGAACCAAACGCCAAACCCCATAAAATGGTTTGTGGTTTAATACCTTTAATTTTGATTAAACCATAACAAAATATATACCAATCGACGCGTCTTGACGAGATCTAACGAATGGTATATAATTTGCCAATTTTGGACAAACCGTTAAACCGTTATAAGCTTTTCGCCATTTTCGATACTCTTTTCGCCATTTTCAATGTTTTTTTTTCACCAAACTAAATACTATCCCTTAAAAATTATAATAATTTAATGAAATTCTTTCAATAATATTTTTTGAATATTTAATAAATTAATTATTTTGCCATTAAATTTCAGCAGTCCACCTTAAAATCCTTCACTGCTGATGTCGTCGTTGTCAAATCAAAACAGCCAGCCGATGCCGATGGCCTTTATTCCGATGATGAAGATGAAGAGGACGATGGACAATTTGTGCCGCCAAATAGTGCAAAAGTGGGCGGAGGGGGGATTTGATGGAAAATTAAGGGAAAATTTTAAATTAAATAATTGCCTCAAGCAATTAATTTTGAAAAATTTACTTGTTCCTCTTCTCTTTGATAAAAAATATTATATTAAATTAATTCAAAAATGAAAAAAATTCAAATATTCAAAATTTAATAAATTTCCTTTTTTTTTGAATTAATTAGACAATTAAAAATTAAAAAATTGAAAAATAAATTCCTTCAATTAGTGTATTTTGAATTCTCATTTCCATTTTTATTTTTTTTATTTAAAATTTATTTAATTTTGCCATTAATTTGCAGTCCGCCACCAAATCCTTCACTGCTGATGTAGCCGTTGTCAAACCAAAGCAGCCAGCCGATGCCGATGGCCTCTATTCCGATGATGAAGATGAAGACGAAGAAGAGGAAGAAATGCAGAAACAACAAAACAATGAGGAGGAAGAAGAAGAGGAAGAGGAAGATGAAGAAAAAGATGAGGATGGTGAAGACAATGGATTTGAGGATGAAGAGAAGGAAGAGGAGGATGAGAAGGAAGATGATTATGATTTGGCCGCAAATGATCGTATGCTTAAAAGTGCCAAAAAAATGATTGATGGTCAAACAGTTGGAAAGAAGGCACCAAAACCAAATGCATCTTCATCATCATCATCGGCATTGGTGATTGAATAATGAATTTTTTAAGTGACTTTTTAAATACAAAATTTTCTCTCAATAAAATTGTTAAAATAGATCAAATAAAATCTACTCAAAATTTTTTTTTTATTTATTTTTACATAAAAGTAGGGTTGCGCCCCCGCAGTGCGGGGGCGGGTTGTGCGGGGGTCGGGGTTTGCGGGGTTGGCACTTGCGGGTTCGGGTTCGGGGGTGACCCCTTGCGGGGGCCCCCGCGGGGATCCCCGCGGGGGCGGGGGTAGTGTAAATTTTTTAAAAAGCCACATTTTTCAAATAAAAAATTTTTTGAAGAAAAATTTCATCCAAAAATGGCCGCGCAGCGAAAAATTTTACCTAAAAATAGCCTCGCAGAGAAAAATGTTAATAAAAAATTTTAATATCCTACAAAAATTTGGTCAAAATTTCCCTATCGAACCCCATTTTCCTTGAAAAATGCAATAATATGGGGTGCATGTTCACCCCCGCGGGGGTGCGGGGGCGCGGGGGTGGCATATGCGGGGGTAGGGTCGGGGGTGAAACCCAAAAAGTGCGGGGATCCCCGTCGGGGGTGGCCCCCGCGGGTGCGGGGGCGCAACCCTACATAAAAGCAGTTAATTTTTTAGATCTACTTTTTAAAAAGGTCATTTTTATAATTAATTTCAATTTTTAAAAAAATAATTTTAACCAATTTCATTCTGGGTCTATCATTGACTTGCCAAAAATGGCTAGCCATCATTTGCGGACGAAAAGATTTGGTGCCGTTGGCATAAAGTTGATATAGCATTGTTTATGGCATTTTATTAGACATAAAATTTGCTACAAATGATATCCAAAAGATTCGGCAAATTTTGAATATTCACCGAATTATGGCCAAAAAACCGTTAGTTTAATTAAAATTGTGTTTTTGGCCGTTTTTGGCCATTCGCTGAAAACTCAAAATTGGTCAAATCTTTTGATGTCATTTTTTAGCTATTTTTATGACTAATAAAATGCCATAAAAATGTGCTACCTCAACATTAACACCAGCGGCACCAACCGTTTCCTCCACAAATGGCGGGTCCGCAAAAGACGTAATACGACCAAAATGTCCAATTATCATTAAAATAAGGTTTTGTTCAGGCATCCAAAATTACTCCAGAAAAATGCTTTTTTTTCTCATTTTAAAATTCAATTTTTCCAGCCTGCTGCTTCTGTGCCAAAACTAATTCCATCAATGGTTGAGAAGAAAAAGCCAGTTGTTGTGGCCAACAAATTCACCGCGGACTCTGGAAATATTTTTGACATCTGCAGCAACGAGGATGAAAATGAGGATGGATCGACCTTCAATTATGAGGAAGAATCCACTGATGAGGCAGAGGCCAATGACAGTAATGACACCAGCGAAAGTGTGCCTGAACTAGGAATGGCCACACCGATGCCGCCGGATTCATTCAAATACAAAATGTTGGCCATCATCACAACACTGGTTCATATGCACCGTGTCTACAAGGTAAAAGCAACGGGGAATTCTACTAAATGAAAAGCACCGCAAATTCTCTTTTAATTTCTCACCCTCAATTTTGGGTATCCATAGTTTTTCTAAGGGTAAAATTTTTAAAAAATGCATTTTCTTTATTCCCTAAAGCTCAACAAAATCCGCTATTATTCGTTCAAAGATATATAAAAATTAAGAAATTACATTTGAATTTTCCCAATTTTTAAGGTATTGAAAAATTTTTTCCTAATTCCCCATGGGGATATTAAGAGAGCATTTACGGCATTTTTTACACCTTTATTTTGAATATGATACCATTTAATGGCCCACTAATTACCGTAAATCCTCTATAAATTGACCCTCGATTACATTTTCAAAGTCCCAAAAACGGACAACATTTGTGGTCTTACTCTGTTATTTATAGAATTTTTTTGAACAAACAATAGCATTTTTTTAAAGAGCCAAATGTCACTAAAGATAAAGAATATAATAAAAATTTTGTCTAAAAGTTCATTATACCAAAATATATAATATCTCAAAATCGAGAGGGGGTACTATAGAGGATTTACGGTAAGTGGGTTGGTTAGATGAAGCATTAATTGATAGAAATTTGCAATAAAAATTAATAAGCGATAAAATTGGTCAAGATTGGACAATTTTCGTTTTTTGGTAATAATAATTTTCTGAGGACCATTTCTTGATATTTGTCAAAATTCTCAACAGAAAGGGCTCATAGCCTATTGGTATAAAATATTTATCAATGGTTTAAAAAAATGTTAAAATATTGGCAAAATTGTATAAAAAAATCGGAAAAGTTTATTTTTAGGATCCATTTATTTAATATTTTCCCAAAATTCAGGTCATCGATCTGCACGAAATGCTCTCAAAATGTGAAGCCTTCAAATTGGAATATGCCACATATTTTCCATCCACTGATGCACTCATCCAATTTGTGGAATGCCATTGTGATGCGGTCAATTTGCTCAAATTCGAAATGGCCAAAGATCAGGTAAAAATGAGACAATTTTTAATAATTTTTTGGCTTTGCACAAAACTTATTTTTTTTTGCACTAAAAATTATTTTTATGACAATAAAATTTATTCTTCTTGGCATTAAAATTTTTTGACACTAAAATTAATTTTTTTCCTATTAAAATTTTTTGCACTAAAAATTATTTTTATGGCATTAAAATGTATTTTTTGACATTAAAATTTAGTAAAAAATACCAAAACATTAAAAAAAAATAATGTTCAAATTTTTACCATTATTTTTTAAGGCCCTCTTTGTTTTGGATGCGGACCGAATTGAACAATTGGACTATTTGCAATGCAAAATTGGCAAAACTTTGGAGACGGCGGCCACAAACAAATGATTGTGCCAAGCCAAGAAGCAGAAATTGAGAAAGGATGGAATGGAAATGTGGGAAATCTAATGGACGACATTTATGAAAATATTTTCTCTATTTCAATATATTTTCTTTTAATTAATTAATAATTAATCATTTAACCACTCCTCTGGCATTGTCCTTTGCCTCCAAACGATTTCTCTGGACCAATTTCGGCTACCAATTTAATATTTATTCATTTTCTATGCATTTAATTTATCAAATCAATTTATCAATCAATCAAATTTACTATCATTATTTATGTTTATTTAATGGGAGTCTATTAATTTGTCAATCAATCAATTTCCCAAATGATTTTACCTTTTACCATTATATCGATTTATTGAAATAATCAATCAATCAATCAATCCAATTATTTTGCTGCATTTTAAAAATCAATTTTTGAATTTTTCAATGCCTTAACTCTCTCTATTAATTTAATTTACGGATCAATTTAATTATATTTAATTTAAATTTCACGGGCTCATTTTCTTCCTCCTTCACACATAATTCACACCCATAAACAGGGCGAATAAATTTGTTGAAAAATATTAAAAAAAAATTAAATTGGAAGCCATCCAATTTTATTTTCTAATTTAATTTTTAATTCAAAATATAATAATTTAATTAATTTTTAAAGTTTTACTTATTTGAATTGGACGAATTCATAAAACAAGTATAAAATGGACAATGAATTGGCAGGAATGACAAAGGAACAGAAAGCCGAATTGGTAAGGAAAATTTATAATAAAAAAATTAAAATTATTAAATTTAATATGTTTTTAAAAAATTTTGAATTAATTTTAATATATTTTAAAAATTTAGAAAAAATAAATTAAAAATTTACTAAAATAATTTGGAAATTAAATTATATAATCAAAATTACATAAAAATAGAAAAAATAATAATTTTAATATATATTTTAAAAAATTAAAAAAAATAAATTTCAAAAAATATTTTTCAAAATAAAAAACATTTATCAAACAATTAAAAATTTACAAAAATAAAAAATTTGGAAATTAACAAAAATTATAAAAAATTATAAATAATAAAAATGGAAAGAATAATAAATCTAAATATTCTAATTTTTATTAATATTAAATTAAAATTTATTATATTCTAATCAGGGCTGTCGCCGCATTCTTCGCTGTTTGGCCCATTTGAGCAAGGAGAAGGAACTTGTTGGCATCCAAGATTTGCAAAAATGCTATTTTCACGTCTATAAACGTGAATTTAACAAGGAGGCAAGTTTTTAAAATTAATAATTTAAAATTAGAATGTAATTAATTTTTATTGCCAGAAAAGGAATATTTTTTGAAATTTTTTGAAAATTTAAATTTAAAAAATGGGGCCTAATAAAATTTTATAGTTTAAAAAATTATTACTAAAAAATTAAAATAATTTTTACATAAAAATATTATAATTTCCCCTTTCCTGCAGGAATGCCGCTCTCTTTTTGGTCTACGTCACGTCATGCCAATTTTCCAAAAATTCATGGCCGACACAGTTATTTTGTAAATTTATATTTTATATATAAAAATTTTATTTTGAGGAAAAAACATTGAATTTGGCACAAAAATTTGCGAATTTATGTTTTTTACTTTTGTAAATTAATATATTATCTTAAAAATTTAATTTTTGTAAAATATTAGAAATTTTTCAAATTCCACAGGAAAACGGATGCAGCAAAGACTGGCTCACTTTATATGGAATTGAAATGTTCAATTGAAGGTTAGTTAATTGATTTTAGCGTTAAAATCAGCTTTATTTGGGTATAATATATAATAAGAGTCTTCCATTTTTGATACACTGAGCTAAAAACAACTTTTAGTGTTTTTAATGTATTTTGGATTATTTCTATTATTTAAAATATATTTTTTCCAACATGGCACAGGAATAATTTAGCTTCAACCTCTCCAACCATAAAAGGGGCAAAATTATAGTATAACCTCTTTTAAAACCCTGTGGGGATTTTTCAACCCCTCAAAAATTGGGAAAATTAGTGGATCTAACTTCTTGATCTATGAACATTTTTTTAACAAATTATAGCGGATTTTTTAGAGCTTTAAAGGGGACTAATAAGTAAAAGCAGAAGTTCTCCCTTCCAATTCCAAGAACTATGGGATGGGTCCTCAAAGTCGAGTTAATTTTTCACACTTTTTGAAATTTAAATTAATTTTTTTTGCAGAAGCAATGGGCGATGAAAACTCAGCAGAATTTGGGGCTGCTGCAAATACTGAGGATTCTGTTAAGAAAGCCATCGTTACCCAATCGAATGGAACAAAGACAAAATCGAAGGCAAAACGAATTGGTGAAACTTCAAAAACTCCGCCGAAATTGATGTTGGACATTTCGGATGATGAGGAGGAGGATAAGAAGATGGAAGAAGAAGCCGAAAAGAATTCGATGGAAGTGGAAAATGCTGAAAAGAATTCAGTGAAAAGTGCCAAAGAAGGCAGAGGAATAATGCCGAATGAGAAAGTCCAGGAAAAGTCATCGAAGAAGGAAATTAAGGTAAAAATTATCTTTATTGGATTTTCTTAAAATTAATTACAAAAATATAATTTAAATCAGTCTGGGTAGGAAAGAATTTTTTTTCAAAAAATTCAAAGCCTGAAAGTCAATACTAGCTTTTAAAAAGCATTATATTGGTATGATTAAAGATTGATATGAATTTATTAGAGAAAGAGAATTAGATTACTTTATAAAAAAATTACAAAAATTATGACCTAAATCGGCAAAATAAATCAAAAATTGGGAAATTTTTCTTATTCTTTTTGGTCATAATTTTCTATTGACCAATTATAATTTGATCAATTATAATATCAAAATGCTCTAAAGAATATTGAAAATTTGGCCTGCAACCAAAATTTGAGTAGGCAGAAGAGAAATTCTGGAAGGGCACTAGGAGATAAATATTAAATACCCAAATTTTGATATTCGGCTATAATATAAATAGTTTTGAATTTATAGAAATCCGATCGTCCAAATAGTAAATCAGAAGACAAATTGGTAGGCGCTTTTGAGGTTGAGAACGGAGAAGAAGGTGTTGATTTTGAAGGGGACAACGATGATGATGAGGAGGAAGAAGAGGAAGAGGATTGGGATGAAGAAGAAGAAGAAGAATACGATGATGAAGAGGAACAATATCCGGAGGAAGATGAGGAGGAAACAATTGAAGAAAAGAAGGTAAAGCCAATTGATTATTAAATATTTAAAAAATGTTTTAAATTTAATTAAAAATTAATTAAATTTATTTTAATTAATTTATTATTTAAATATCAATTTTATTAATTTCAGTTGAAAACCCAATTGGAATTGTTGGCTACAATTTTTGTCTATGTTCGAATGGAAAGTCCACTTAAGGTATTGATTTTTATTTTAAAATGTTGAAAATTTAATTAAATTTAATTTTTATATGCGGAATTTTTTGATCTACTAATAATATTTTTAAATTATTAAAAAATTTGACGTAATTTTAAGGTCACCGAATTATTCGGCCGTTTGCTCTCAAAACATCCAGCAAATTATTTCGAATCGCCACTGGACCTCATCAAATTTATTCAGGACAACAATTGTGATGGTGCCATCATCGTAAAGGAATGTGGGAATGAGGTGAATATTTGATCGGAAAATTTTTAAATATTTTTTTGACTAAAATTTATGAAAAAAATTTAAAATTATTCAAAAATTTAAATTAATGATTTAATATTTTCCTCTTTAGGATTTCCTATTTTGGAATGAAGAGACATCCGGAGCGACTTCGAGTGCCATTGGTTTTGTGATGCAAAAGTTGGGCAAAATTTTGATGGATTCAAAAAACGGGAAATGAAATAAAAGTGTAAAAAAGGAGCAGAATAGAAGGAAGTCGAAATTAAAGAACGAGGGGATTTGTTGTTAATTTACTAAATATAATTTATAATTTTCTTATTCTTTCTAATTTAAAGAACTCAAAACAAAATAACATCCATTCCAATTTCATCTTTTACGGACTTAATTATGTATTTTCAATAAAAAAATGTATTGAATAAAATTTTTTGCTTTGTCGGCCATCGGCCTTTGTTGCTTTGATCCACTGATTTTCATGATGATAAATTATTTTGGCTGATATTTTGTTCAATTTTTATTTTGTTATATATGAATGGATGGTGTATTTTTGAATGATTTATGTTTTGGTAATTAAGATTTGTTTATATGATCGCCTTTTTGGACAAAGGATTGAATTAAATTTTCCCAATTATTTCATGAAAAATTCCAACTAAAATTGCCAAATTCCAAAACAATTTTTTCAGTTTAATTTAATTCATTTCCTACCATTTAATTAATTTTAATTTTTCTTAAAATATGTTTATTTATTTGCCAAATTATTAATACTTCTGTTTTAACAAGCTTTATTCATTTAAAAAACAGTTTGGAGTTTGGAATGCTGAAATTAAAATATTCAATTAAGATATTAACAATATTTAAATATTATGAAATTTTGAATCTGCTGGATGAGAATTGATGAGAAAGACAAGGAAAACAAAATTCGACATTAAATTAAATCAAAAAATTAGTAAATTCGAGAGAATTTTTCTGGTCAGAATAAAATAAATTTCTCATTATTTTTGAGATGCAGAATTTTTAATCATCAAAAATACTTATTAAATGAAATAAAGGTGAATGATTGATTTAATATTTAAATGAAGTATCAATTAAGCAAATTAGTAATAATGAAGATTTTAAAAAGATCAAATGAAAAATAAATTCTGAAATTAAAAAACAACAAAATTTATTTGATTCCTCCCAATTTTTTCATTTCCTGTTCATTTCCCATTATTGGAGGACACGTTCAAATTTTTTGAATTGGCAATTTTCCTTTGCAAAATTGACACGGATTGAATCATTCTGATGAAATAAACTGATTGCAGGAAAAAGAGGTAATTCGTCAAATTTTGATGGCAATTCTACTTTCCCTGAATTAAAATAATTTTAATGTATAATGTTCACCTTTGAATTTAAAATTTTATATTTTTATTTTTACCCAAAAAATTGTCATTCCATGTTGCAAAACATTCCTTTTTCGAATTTGGCTTGTGGATTAAGCCAATGCCAGCAAAATTCCCTTCAGCACTGAAAAATCCATTGGCATTGGCATTTCCGAATTTGTAGAAGGTTCCATCAATCCGTATTCCTCCTTTTACACAAATTCCAATTGAATTTTTCTCATTTCCAAGCAATTTTCCTTCCACTGGAAATTGATGGTGACAAAATCCGATGACAATGCCATCGACAATCCTGAATATGAATAATACATAAATTATTGATCAATTTAAATTTTTATTATTGAGAATTTACTTGGCTTGAAAAAATTTAAAAATTATTTTTGATCCTTACTAAATAAATTTTTTAAGGAATTTTTTTATCAATTCGAAATAATTATAAAATTTAAATTAATTTACCCAATTGATTTGAGAATATGCACTTCAAAGTAGAAGACAATTCTTGTTTTATTGATGCCATTCAAATTAAATAATGGACTAAGCAAATTGGCGAGTACGGTATTCCATTCTAAAAAATTTAAATAATTTTTTTCTTTTTCAAGCTTTATTTTTTTTATTTTTTACCATCTTGGCCGGAATGCTTTGCGACGAGTCCTCCTTCGGAAATGGTTAGGTTCCGCCCACAATTCGCCTTATCAAATTTGTATGTTTTCAAATTATATTTGACCCATTCAACCCCGCCAATTTGTTCGACCATCTGAAATTTCAAATTTAGCAAGAAAATAAATGTATTATTACTATTTTCTCTCAAAAATGGAGAATAATGACAAATTTAGAAATTAAAAAAATTTACAATCAGTATAATTTTAAAAATCAATAGATTTGTACAATAAAAATTTATATTAAAAAATAGTATTTTTACTTTCTTTAAATATCCAAAAATCTGGCAGGAATGCCAATAGAGATTGCAGCACATGGGAATTTACCATTTTTTTTTGTCGAAAAATTCGAAAAAACATTAAAATTTGAATACATTCTGTAATCAAATTTTATTTTAGCTCTTTTTGAGATGTTTCTACTAAAAGAAAAATTTTAAATAAATTTTCATAATTTGAATTAATATTAAAATTGCAAAATAAAATTGACCAATTCTCCAATTTGCCCTTGTAATTCGCAGATCTTTTCCTTTAATTTTTCTTCTTCAACCTTCATTGTAGTAATTTTCTCCTCCAATTCAGTATTTTTTCCATTGATTCCATTCTTAAATCCATTGAATTCTGCCTCCAATTTTTCAATTTTACTCTCTTTCTCAACAATTTTGCATTCCAATCCAGCAATTTGTTTATCAAATTCGGCAGCAATTAATTCGGCAATTTCCCTCAATTTGCGTCTATTTTCTTCTTTCAATTCTTCAAATGCACCATGCTCTACATCTACAGCTTTTGTCGCTTTCAATCCATCAATTTCCTTCTTAATTTCTTCCAATTCAAGGCATTTTTCTGCATTTTTTTCTTTCATTTTACTATTTTCTTCAACCAAATTCTCAACTTTTTCATGCAATTCCTCAAATATTTTCGACATTTTGGCAATTTCTTCAGCATTTTCCTTCTTCATTCTTTCCATTTCATGGCCTTTTTCAGCATTTTCTACTTTCAATTCATCATTTGCCTTCTTTAATTCCTCAAAAGCCTTAATCATTTTGGCCATTCCAATCCTTCAAGCCTTCGTTTTCTTTCTTCAATTCACCAAATTTTTCGCCAATCTGTAGACCCATTTGCATCATCCCTGATTGATCTTCATTCCTGGTATCACATTGTACATTTTTCTTGGCCAAATTCTACGTATAAAATAATTATTAAATTTTTCAATTAAAAATTTACCTCCAATTTTCGAATTTTTTCAACTATTTCCTTCAGGTCCATTCCAATGGCAGATGAGACGTCCGAAAAATTGGATTCATTCAGCTCATCTTCAACAATAAATTCACTGTTATTTAAATCCATCTATGAAAATTCTATATCTGAAATATTTTAAGTGATAGAAAATAGAAAACGAAAAGTTAAAAGTCAAATAAATAAAAGAGAAAAATTTAACAAAATTGAGGTAGATTTGTAGCAATTTGCAAAATCACAGTCTACTGTTTTCTGGGTATTGTTCAGTTTAGGCCCCCGTTTTGGGTCACCTTGGAAAAAAGTGAAGGGTCCCCCCTTGGGTGGTAGGGTCTGGGTGGTGTCAGGTTTTGAGTTTAGGATACACGTGAGATGATTTTTAGTCCATCCCCATCCTATCCCTAACCTTTCCCAGAATGACCCCAACCCGAAATCTGATGACCCATAGGGGGGGGGGGGGGGGGGGGGGGACCCTTCACTTTTCAAAAAGGGGACCTAAACTGAACAAGTACCGTTTTCTGTTAGCCAGTATTTATCAAGGCAAGGCAAACAGTAAATAATAACAAAAAAAATTAATAATTCGGAAATGGAAATTAGATATGAATTACTTTGTTCTTTTATATAGATACACATCTTTATCGGCGCGAATAGGATTTGGATAGTCTACCAATGCCCTCGACATTAATGGAGTCATGAATGGAATTTTGGCTTGGGAAAATTTCCTCGGGCTAAAATTTGAATTATTTATTAAAGCTTGGAAGGTGAATGGCGAACTTTGTACTTTTTTGAATGAAGATGAATTATGATGATGATCAGATAAAAATTACTTTTTTTTATTCCCTCCTCCTCAGTGCCTCTGCTGAATTCTGAATAAGCCAAGTCAGGATCGGGCACCGGGTTGCATTTCGCTTTGAGCATATTTTTTTTAAAGATGAGAGAGAGAGCAAATAAAAATTACTTTTTTATTCCCTCCTTCTCAATGCCTCTGCTGAATTAGTTCTGACTTCTGAATAAGACATTATTTTCTGCTGGTTGTAGAATATTTTTAATTCATCAAAAGGACATATGCTTAAGAAGTGCAGGTGAAAGATGGTTAGATATTTAGATGAAGTATCGAAATTAAGTAAATTGTAATAGGGTTAAATATATAAAGAACAAATGTAATAAATTCAAATTTATAATCCATCAATTATGTTTGATTCCTTATTCCTTCCCATTTTTTGTTTTTCTGCTGTTGCCATTTTTCAATTTTATTGAAGGACACCTCCAAATTCTTTAAATTGGAAACTTTCCTTGTTAAAATTGGCACGGATTGAATCTTCTTCACAATATAAACTAATAGCAGGGAAAAGTGGTAGATTGACAAATTTTGATGGCAATTCTACTTTACCTTAATAAAATAATTTAATTTTAATGTATTTTTTTATTTTAAAATTTTAGAGCTTATTATTTTTATTTTTACCCAGAAAATTGCCATTCCATGTTGCAAAACATTCCTTTTTAGAATCTGGTTTGTGGATTATACCAAGGCCAACAAAATCCCCTTCTTCGAAATATTCAAAGGCATTTCCGAATTTGTTAAAAGTTCCATCAATCATCATTCCTCCTTTTTCCCAAATTCCAATTGAATTGTTCCCATTTCCAAGGCAACTGTATTCCAATGGAAATTGTTGGCCACAAAATCCAATGCCAATATAATAACCGCTGAATAATGCAAAAATTATTGGTTAATTATTCATAAAATCCGCTATAGAAATAAAAAAATTATTTTTATGTTTATTCTATCCGAATTTTATTTTTTAGAGCAATAAATTTGTATCTATAAAATAATAATATATTCACTTACTATTGGTTAAGAACTTTCATTTCGAAATAAAAAGCAATTGTCGACTTATTGGTGGCATTTAAATTAAAAGCTGGAATCGTCAAATTGGCAAGAACAGAATTCCATTATAAAAATGATGGAAATTTTCTAGGTTTTTTTTTTAGATTTTTTACCAGAATATGGGCTGGAATGTTTTACTACGAGTCCTCCTTCTGAAATTGTTAATCTCGGTCCACAATGCGCTGAACTCAATTTGTATTCATTGGAATCGTATTTGATCCATTCAACTCCGCCGAGTTGTTCGGTCAGCTTGGCCATCTGAAATTTCAATTTCTAAAGAAAATATTTGTTATAAAAATTTAGAAAAAAAAATGAAAAATTTTTTATTATAATTTAGTTAATTTTAAAGTCAATAGATTTGTATAATAATAATAATATTATATAAAAATGAAAATTTTGCTTTTTAAATATCAAAAAAATGACAACAATGCAAATAAAGGGAATAAATCTATCTTTTGGGGATTTATAATAAAAAGGTTGTGATAAAAAATATGAAAAATATTTGTTAAGGAATTGGTAAAATTCGAGAAATTTGAAATAAAAAAAGTCAAAATTTGAACCCAATCTGTTGGGTAATTTTAGTAATACTGTTTTAAGATATTTAAATAAATTTTCATTAATTTAATTCATTTAAAATTGCAGATAAAAATTAACCAATTTTACCTCTCCAATTTGGCCTTGCATTTCGGCCATCATTTCCTTCAATTTTTCTTCTTCCTCTTTCAACAATCCGGCAATTTTCCCTTCCAATTCGGCATTCGTTATACCAATTAAATTCTTCAATTCATTGAATTTTGCCTCCAATTTTTCATTTTTACTGTCTTTCTCAACAATTTTGGCTTCTAATCTAACAACTTGTCCATCAAATTCGGCTGCAATTTTCCCTTCCAATACGGCATTCTTCCCATCGATTCCATCCTTTAATTTGGTCATTGCTTTCTTCAATCTTTCATTTACTACCTTCAATTTTTCAATTTTACTGTCCTTCTCAACAACTTTCTCCGCCAATTCGGCATTTTTACTAGCAAATTGCGCAATTAATTCGGCAATTTCCCTCAATTTTCGTCCATTTTCTTCCTTCAATTCTTTATTTTCCACTTTCAATCCCTCCAATTCCTTCATCATCTTGGCCATTCCATCTTTCATTTCACTATTTTTCTTGCAAATTCCATCCATTTTAATTTCCATTTTACTAAACTTTTCACCCATTTGCCAACCAATTTGCATCATTCCCAATTGATCCAAATTGTTTGTGTCCTTCGCATTTTTCTTGGCCATGTCCTATTTTTAGAATAGTTTAATTTTTATTTTAATCAAATTTTACTTCCAATTTTTGAATTTTGTAGATAATTTGTTTCATATCCATTTCTCCAATGGATGAAACCGTTGTAAAATCGGATTCATTTAGCTCATCCTCAACAATAAATCCACTGTTGTTTGGATCCATTTTTTGTAGAATTTTTTTTGAGAAATTTGATCAAAATTGAAACCTTTGAGAAAATTCGATATCTTTGGAATATTTTGGATTAAAGGAAAAATCAAAAATTAAATGATTTGACTGCAAAAAATAAATAAAATAAAAGAGTAAGAATCTTGACAAAATTAAGAAAATTAAGAAAAAGGTTTATTGTTGCAATTCGCAAATTCAAAGCCTGCTTTTTTGAGTTTTTGACTGAATTTTATACAGGCAAAAAGTAAAAAATAATTACAAATACTGGGAAATTATAAAATTAGTAGAGGGTTGGTTGAATTCTCCTTTCATTTATAAATAGGCAAAAGTCGTCCATCTCCATTGGTTTCAGTGTTGGTGTTGGATTGAGTTTACCAATGCCCTGCTGCCCACATCCACACTGACATATTTGGGGTCATAGTCCATAGATGGAATTTTGGCTTGGGAAATTGCCTCGAGCTAAAATTTGAATGTTTTGGTAAAGCTTGGAAGGTGAATTGGGTAAATTTAATTCATTTTTGATTGATGAAAGATGAATGATGAACAAATAAAATTACTCTTTATTCCCTTCATTAAATTTCCCTTAATGAATGCTGACCAAGGTGAAGTCAGGCAATTTTGCTTATAGGGCATTTTATTGAAAAAGACAAATAATAGACCCAATTAAGATTAATGGTTCATTTTTATTGGAATAATTGGAAAATTGCCAAGAGGACGTTTTTGAATTTCCAGATTTCACAAATCTAATAATTAAAATTATTTTAATTTCTTCTCCAAAATTTTAATAAGCTTTTAATCATGTCGATGTAGAGTTAACAGAGACAAAGTCAAAATACCGTATTTTCTTTGTTATTTCCCCACAATAAATGCCTCTATTTCTCAAATTTTTATTCATTTATAAAAATACAATATGAAATGTTGAAATTATGTAAAATCATTAAACGACATTTGAATATTAAATTTTGGAATCACACCCAAAGGATAAACAAACTAAAGGAATTCAAAGAATTCGGAGTGCCCTCGAAATAAAGGGAAATGATCACAAAGAAATAGGAAGAAGCAAGGAAATAACAAATAAACTCAATTTGATGGTTATTTAAATTTGAATTTATTCCTTTTTATTTTTGTCTTCATTACTGTTTATTGAATTTTCATTTCATTAGCAAATAAGCAATGTCCATTTGATGAATTTAAAATATTTCCAATTGGGATAATTATTTCGAGGACTTTTTTGATGTTACAGAAGATGATAAAAAATATTTGAAATGTTAATCTTTTTTTAAATATTTATTTAATTTAAATGAAATATGAATATTAATTTTGAATTTGGATGAAATTTGAGAAGGAAATGAATATTGAATAGCGAGAAAAATTTTAATTGTCAGAATATAATAAATTTTTGCATTTTTACCTCTGAGACCGTGGGAATTTTCCTGGGTAAATTTCAGGAGAATTTTCCTTCATTTTCAGGGGAAAATGGTAGTAAAAAATTATGAGAACCCCCCCCCCCTTTCCAATTTTTGAAATGTTGATTTGTTGAAGTCAAAATAATAATCATTTCAAACGATATTTAAATATTAAATTGAATTTGGATGTGAATAGAGTAGGGCAAACACATTAAACATTAATTTAAATCGTTGGGGGAATTTTTATGAAAAGAATAAGTACAAATTTTGCATTATTTTTCTGGTTGGAGAATAAATAAATTCATCAAAAAAGACATAAAATGCTTATTATTAATGAATTGAAAGCGAAAATCGATTTGATATTTAAATGTAGTATCGAAATTAAGCAAATTGATAATGAGGAGAGGAGTTAAATATAAAGAATAAATGTAATAAATTCAAAAAGTCATCAAAATATGTTTGATTCATTGTTCCTTCCCATTTTTGCTTTCCTTTTCTGCTGCTATTACCATTTCCAAATTTTATTGAAGGACACGTCCGAAATCCTTGAATTGGCAATTTTCTTTGTCAAAGTTTAAGCGGATTGTGTCGCCGGCATAATATAAATTGATAGCTGGGTAAAGTTGGAAATCGAGAAATTTTGACGGCATTTCGGCCTTTCCTGAATTTCAATAAATTATTTATTTTCTCTTCTTAATTTTTATTTAAATAATTTGTAAAATTATTAAAATTAATTATTTTTACCTTGCAATTGGCCATTCCATGTCGCAAAACATTCCATTTTAGAATTTTTCTTGTGGATTATGCCAATGCCAACAAAATCCCCGGTACTGAAACTTCCATCAGCATTTCCCAATTTGGTCGTTTTTCCCTCAATTAGCATTAATCCTTTGCCATAAATTCCAATTGAATTCTCATTTCCAAGCCAACTGCTATCCAATGAAAATTGTTGGGCACAAAATCCAATGTCAATCAAACAACCCCTTAATAATATATAAATTATTGGTTAATTAAAATTTACTTAAAAAATATGCAATTTTTCGATTTTTATTGCTTTTTTGAACGAAAATTATTGCCAAAAATATGCCAAAATATGTATATTTGCAATATATGCATTTGCATATAAATCCGAGTCTAATTATTTATAATGCGCTTTAGAAATTAAAAATTATTTTTATGTTTATTCTGTCCGAATTTTATTTTCTAAACAATAAATTTGTATTTATTAAAATTTTACTTATGCGCATTCGTATGGCAAAGAATTTGCACTTCGAAATAAAAGGCAATTGTCGATTTATTGATTCCATTCAAATTCAAATTGTATGATGGAATCGGCAAACTGGCAAGCACAATGTTCCTTTCTTTGTTAAATTATAAAAAAATTTTAAATTTTTAAAAATTTTACCATTTGGGCCAGAATGTTTTGCGACGAATCCTCCCTCAGAAATGGTTAATTTCGGTCCACATTTGGCTGCATCCAATTTGAATTCATTGGAATTGTATTTGACCCATTCAATTCTGCCAATTTGTTCGGCAGATATGGCTATCTGAAATTTTCATAAAATATATTCAATTTTTGCATTTTCCCACTAAAAAAATTTTTCAAAAAAAAATTTCCCTTTTTAAGTATCAAAAAATCTATATTGGGAATCCAATAGGTGCTAATTTTGATAATTTATCAAATTTTTTTAGGTAGTTTAAGAAAATATATAGAGAGGAAAAATTGAATTGAATTCAATAAAATCGAATTTTTAGTATTTTCGATTTGTTTTTGATTAAATAAAAATATTTTAAATTCCAAATTAAAATTGACCAAATTTACCTCTTCAATTTTTCCCTGCATTTCACGCATATTTTCCTTTAATTTTTCTTCTTCTTCCTTCTTAAGTTCAGCAATTTGACCATCCAATTGGATATTTTTTCCAGCAATTTCGATCTTCAATTTGCTCATTGCTTCCTTCAATCCTTCATTTTCTGCCTTCACTTCTTCAATTTTACGGCCCTTCTCCACAATTTCCCTCTCCAATTCAGCATTCTTCCCACTAATTTGTGCAATTAATTCGGCCATTTCCCTAAATTTGCGTCCATTTTCTTCCTTCAATTCTTCAATGACATGATTCTCTTCTTGCTTTGCCGCTTTCAATCCTTCAATTTCCTTCTTCATTTCTTCTATTTCGTGTCCTTTTTCGGCATTTTCATCTTTTAATCCATCATTTGTTTTCTTTATTTCTTCAAATGCCTTCAACATTTTGGTCATTCCATCCTTTAATCCTTCATTTTCTTTCTTCAATTCGCCAATTTCTTTGCCCATTTGCCAACTAATTTGTATCATCCCGGATTGATCACCAACATTTGTGCCATTTGGATTTTTCATAGCCATATTCTAGAGAGTATTTTCAGAAAATTATACTTAAATTTTTCTTACTTCCAATTTTTGGATTTTATCGGTGATTTGTTTCATATTCATTTCAAGCGATGAAACCGCCGTAAAATCGGATTCATTCATCGCATCTTCAAGAATAAATCCACTATTATTTGGATCCATTTTTGAAGAAATTTTTGGAGAAATTTTATGCAAATTTTAAACTTTGAGAAAATTTGGATTTCTCTGGAATATTTTTGAATTGATGGAAAATGCAAAAAAAAATTACAATATTGGAAAATGAAAATGAATAGAAGGTTGATTTCTCCTTTCATTTTTATATATAGGCAAGTCCGTCCACCTCCGACGACAGTGCTGGATTGAGTTTACCATACCCATACCCACCACTCCACACATCCACAGTCCACATCCACACTGACATATTTGGGGTCATTGTCCATAGATGGAATTTTGGCTTGGGAAATTGCCTCGAGCTAAAATTTGAATGTTTTGGTAAAGCTTGGAAGGTGAATAGACAATGGAGTGAACTTTGCGCTTTTTTAATTGATGATGAACAATTAAAAAAAATTATTTTATTCCCTATTCAATACCTCTGAATGAATACTGACCAAGATGAGGTCGGGCAATTTCGCTTAGGGCATTTTTTTGAAAAAGACACAAATAATGAACTAGATAAAGATTAATGCTTTTTTAAAATTGAAATAATGGGAAAATTGCCTCGAGGATGAGGACTTATTTTTATGAATCTTCCAGGAGAAGGAGACTATGATTTCGCGAGTCGAATAAAATTTAAAAATATTTTTATTTTTATCCTTCAAAATTTTTAATCAGGTCTTCTCCCATATTAATCTTGTCGAGTTGACTGATGAGTCAAAGGTAAAAAATATAGTATTTCCCCTATTATTTTTCAAAAATTTATTCGTCCGTTTATTTGTATGTGAATTATGTGAGGGAAGAAAATGAGCCAGTGAAATTATTTTAAATATAATAAAATTGATCCGTAAATGAAATTAACTGAGAGTTAAAGTATTGAGAAATTCAAAAATTGAATGCAGCAAATTTTATCGGATTGATTGATTGATTATTTCAAAAAATCGATATAATGGTAAAAATGTAAAATTGTTTGGGGAATTGATTGATTGACAAATTTATTGATGAATAATTAGACAAAAATAAAGAATGATATTGTGTAAAATGATTGATTGATTTGATAAACGAAATTCACTGAAAATGATTAAAACATTAAAATCGCAGCGAAAATTGGTCTAGTCTGGAGAATAAATAACTTGAAGGCAAAGGACGATGCCCGGAGTGGTTATTAATTAATTAAACGATAATAAATTGGAATTAAAATAATAAAATGTTTTCATAAAATGGTCGCGCATTTCCCCGAATTTCCTTTCCAATTCCATTCTTTCTCAATTTCTCTCCTCTGGCTTGGCCTCAATCATTTGTATGATTCGCCAATTTTGCATTGAAGATAGTCCAATAGTTCAATTTGGTCGGCATCCAAAACAAAGAAGGCCTTAAAAAATAATGGTAAAAAATTAGATGATAATTAAAAATCCTTTGGTTTTTTTATATTTTTTTAACTTGATTTTTAATGCCAAATTACTCAATTTTAATGACAAAAAATAAAAATTTTTGTGCCAAAAAAATAAATTTTTACCAAAAAAATTTGTTACAATTTTGTAAAAAAAAAGAAATATTTTTCCTTAACGACAGAAAAAATAATTTTTAATAATAAAAATAAGTAAAAAAATATTTTTATTAAAAATTTCCACTTCTTTTCTTACCCGATCTTTGGCCGCTTCAAATTTGTGCACTTTGACCGCACCACAATGGCATTCCACAAATTGGATGAGAGCTTCAGTGGATGGAAAATAGATAGCATATTCCAATTTGCAAGTTTCACCTTTTGAGAGCATTTCGTGCAGATCGGTGGCCTAAAAATTTTGAAAAAATAAACAAATTTATCGTCTAAAAATATGGGAAATGGGCATTTCCGAATTTTGCTTAACTTTGTCTATTATTTTAACGATTTTTCAAGCTATTTTAATAAATATTTTATATCATTGATTTATATCAAGAAAAAGTGATTTTGTAGTTTTTTTTTTTGCCAATTTCTATTAAATCGATAATTCTTCTCGATTCAACCTACATAATTAGTTTACTATAAATTGGAATCATATTCAAAATAAGGGTATAAGTACTGTAAATGCTCTTTTAATTCCTCTTATTATCTTTTAAGTTTTAACCCTACGAAAAGGAAAAATTAGGGTTCTAACTCCTTAATTTGTGCACATCTTTGAACGTTTTATAACGGATTTTGTTGAGCTTTAGGGAACTAAAAATGAAATAAAATTTTTTTAAAGGTTAAATCGAGAAAAGCTTTGGGATGGGTGTTCTCCATCGAGAGTGAGGGATTAAAAGAGAATTTACGGAACTTTCACATTTAATAACACAATTTCCCGTTGCTTTTTTACCTCATAGACACGGTGCACATGAAGCAGTTGTGTGATGATGGCCATCATTTTGTATTTGAATGAATCCGGCGGCATCGGCGTTTGTGCCTTTGGCACAATTTCGGTGGTGTCATTACTGGTTGCCTCATCAGTGGATTCTTCCTCATAATTGAAAGTGCGATTTTCTTCCTGCTTTGATGCTTTCAATTCTTCAATTGTCTTCTTCATTTCCTCCATTTCAAGGCCCTTTTCTGCCTTTAATTCTTCAATTGCTTTCATTTTCTTTGCCAATTGCTATCAAATCTTTCTTCAATTCGCCAAATTTCTCACCCATTTGCCAAACAATTTGCATGATCCCGGATTGATCCCCATTACTCGATGAGCCCTTTGAGTTTTTCTTGCTTTAATTAAATTCCATTTACAAAATTTACCTCCAATTTTTGAATTTTGTCTACAATTTGTTTCATATCTATTTTTTCATTGGATGAAACGGCCGTAGAATCGGATTCATTTAGTTCTTCCTCAACAATAAATTCACTGTTATTTGAATCCATTTTTTGTAGAATTTTATTTGAAAAATTTGATCAAAATTGATGAAAATCTTAATGATAATTTGGATATTTCTGGAATATATTGAATTATGGGAAATATAAATTCCAAAAATAAAATAAATTATTTCAATTTACGAATTCGAAGCCGGCTTTTTTGACTCTGTTTTTTTTTAAATAAGAAAAGCAGAAAATAATAAAATTATGGGAAAATGACAAATGAAAATTTTTTAAATTTCTTCCTTCTTTATATAGGCAAAAGTCGTCCATCTCCATCGGCGACAGTGTTGGATTGAGCTTACCATACCCTCATTACCATTGCCCACACAGACATATTATTTAGGGTCATTGATGGAATTTTGGCTTGGGAAAATTGCCTCGAGCTAAAATTTGAATATTTTATGAAAGCTTGGAAAGGGAATGGAGTGGACTTTGTGCTTTTTTGATTGATGATGAACAAATAAAAATTTCTTTAAGTCCCCTCATTGTCCGATGAGGCGATGAATTAATGCTGACAAAGTCAAGGTCCAGGCATTTCGTTTCGAGCATATTTTTTTGAAACTAACAAATAATGGACCAATTAAGATTAATGGTTTTTTTTAAATTGAAATATTAGAAAAATCTGGAGGACTTTTTTTTAAATTTCCAGCAGAAAACTATGATTTCATGAATTGATGAGTAATAATTAAAAATATTTTAATTATTCTCCAAATTTTTAATAAGATCTCCTCCCACAATAATCTTGTCGAGTTGAACGAGGCAAAGTTAAAAAAAATATAGTATTTCCTCTATTTTTGCCGGTTGCTGCTGCCCACGATCCTATAGAAGTTCCCCTCCTCTTCTAAATTAAGAGAAATAAATAAAATTTGGGTTGGTTACAATTCGACAAAATTTTTTAAAAATTAAAATAATTTACATTAAAATCAAATATTTTTAAAGACCATTTAGGGGTACAAGAAATTGATAACGATTAAAATTTGAAAATTCGCTGAGGATTTTATTATTGATGAAATAATTTTTCTAAATACAAATTCGAATTCAAATTGTCAAAATTCAATGGAAATTTTTTTATTTTTAAATTTAATGCTTTTCTTCTCATTTAATTAATTTTAATTTCCTAAAATAAGTATTTCCACTTGCTAAAATTATTTACAATTTTTATACATTATTAAAAAATTAAAAACATTTTGAAATGTTGCCAATCTTTAAAGACACATAAATAAAGTAAATTTGAATATTGGATGAAAATTGAGAAGGACATAAAAAATGGTGATTGATGAAAAATTAGCGAGAGAAATTTTATAGTCAGAATTTAATAAATTTTCATTATTTCCTGATGAGGTTGGAGAATATTTTAATAAATTAATCAAATTACAAATGCTTTTATTGCTAATGAAGTGAAAGTGAAAATTTGATTTAATATTTAGATGAAATAAAGAATAACAAAAAATCGAATTTAAAAAATTATCAAAATGTGTTTGATTCCCTGTTCTTTCTCATTTTTTGTTTTTCTACCTGCCGTTTAATCCCATTATTGGAGGGCACGTTCAAATTCTTTGAATTGACAATTATCCTTGTCAAAATTTGCACGGATTGTTTGATTATTATAGAATATATTTATAGCCGGGAAAAGTTGGAAATTCGCAAATTTTGGCGGGATTTCAGCCTTGCCTGAAATTAAATTATTTTAAAAATTTGCGAAAATAATTTCAATTACCCAGTAATTGGCCATTCAATGTTGCAAAACATTCCATCTTGAAATTTGGCTTGAGGATAATGCCAATGCCAACAAAATCCCCTTCTTTAAAATCTCCATCAGCATTTCCGAATTTGGTTTCGATTCCATCAATTCGTATTCCTCCTTTGCCATAAATTCCAATTGAATTTTCCATTTGTCCAAGCCAAATGCATTCCAATGGAATTTGCTGGACACAAAATCCAATTTCAGTGCCAATCCTGAATAATGAGAATTTATTGAATTTGGAAAAATAAAAAAATCATTTTTGGTCCTTTTTATTAATTAAATTTTTCTAGGGAATTTTAATTATTTTACCCATTTGATTTGAGAATATGCACTTCAAAGTAAAATGCAATTCTTGGCTTGAATAAATATTTACCTTTTATTCGGGATATTGTCGATTTGAATGAAATTTGCAACAATTTTGCCCGTTCAAATAAATATCCCCATGAAAATCGTTTTGTGTCGTAGCCAATCAACAATTCAGGATCCAATCTAAAACAAATAATAATTCCAAATTAATATTAAAAAAACAAACTTTAAAATGAATTTTGCGGCCTCTTTCAATAATTCCATTTCATTTTCTACCATTAATAATTTTCCATTTAATTTTTCCAATAATTTGGATTCTTTTTCCCAATATTCTTTGATTGCAATTCCAACAAATTTGAATTCATTTTGCCCATCTTCTTCTTGACAATTGCAAATATCCGAATGATATGAAAATAAAAGTGCATAAATTTGGTCATAAATTGGATCGGCGATTGGTCTTTTTGACCCATTTGCGGGGAATGTTAAAATTTCCAATGAAAGGACGCAAAGATTGTCCACATTCGATTGCGCATCCATCAATAATAAATCCTCCGCATTTGAATTGTTTTTTGATTTATAAATGGATGAGCCCAACGAAAGCGGAGTCCTTGGAGTTGGGCAAAATGGTTTTTGCCTGCAAAAAAACACTAATTAATAATTACTAAATTTAATTTAAAACCAGCAAAAAGGATGTCGCTGTTGTTGATGATTTTGTGGTGTTTTATTGCTATTTTCATTTATAATTGGCAATTTTGTTCTCTTTGGAATTATTGGATACGGACATTTTGGTGAAATATTCAACAATTCATCCAACCTTAATTAATTCATTCATCGATTGAATATTTATTTAGAAATTACTTTTCAATGTCAACTCGCACATTTGTTTTTGTATTCGTCGTTGATTCTTCCATCACTCCATTAATATTTTCCTCAATTTCATTTTGTTCTTCACCGGACAAAATAATTTGTGATTCATCCAAAGTACTGGTCAAATTCTGTTCCTCTTCTTTATCTTCCTCCAATTCATCATCAAAATCGTCCACATCAAAACCCATTGAACGATATTCAACATTTTCCTAAATAATATCAATTAAATTATTTATTTAATTTTTACCCACCCAAAATCGTTGTGATGAATGATTGGAGGAAGTCGTCGAATAATTCCCAATTTCCATTTGAAGCATTGTTTCATAATTTATGCCAAAATTATTTTCATTATTTTCCAAAAATGTCAAATGGAATTCTTCTTCTTGGTTTTGTTGTTCACCGCCCCCATCAATGAAAGTAATCATTCTGAATTCATCCAATAATTCTTTGAATTCTTTTTTGCATTTATTCGTGAACAAATCATCAATATTCCCTTCTTCTTCTTCATTTTTTGTCCTATTATTTTGAGGCAATTTTGGTGCTTTCATTTTTAATATTTCACACCGCCTTTGTTCTTCCTTCCAAATAAAATCCAAACCAATTGATTCGAATATTCCTTTAAATTGTTTATTTTATATTTTAAATTAAATTTTTACGATTTTTCTTGCAAATCACCGGGTTCAAAATGTCATCAGTAAAAATATCAAATTCCACTGCACATTTGCTAATTTTCCCAAGTGGCGATATTCTAATAAATAATTTCAATTTTGTAATTTATTTATTTTATTTTACTTGGAATTTTCCTGAATATTTTGTGAACCTCGTCTGTAATAAACATTTTCCAAATGGACATAATCCATTCCATGCAATGAAAAATCAATAAAAAATTGTAAAGTGAAAGGAATATGAATATTGAATGGTTGAAGCCATTGAAATTGTTTGCTTTGTTCTTGGAGGATTGTCGCAAAACTAAATTTAAAAAATTAATTAATTAATTAATATTAATTAGCATACGCTTTTGCGAAAAGAGGATTATAAAAATAAATTTTAATGAAGAAATCAATTGACTCATCAAATCCATAAATTGATCTATAAAATGTGGAATTTGTTCTTATTTATTTTAGGTAATTAGGTAACCTTCCTCGTTCTGCAAAAATTCCCAGAATTATTTCATCCAAATCCAATTTTGGTTTGTCTTTGACTTCAAAAATATTATTTTCATTGCATTCAACAATAATATTGATTAAAATATTTTGAAGGACGATGGTCAACGGACTTCGTGTCCTAATGGTCACATACTTTACCGGAATTTTGGGTAAAATTAAATTGGATTTGTGAGGAACTTACAGGTAAATATCCGTGAACATGTGCGCAACATTTTTGACCTTTTCATCTGATTCAGCCAAAATTTTAAGATCGGCTTTTGAGATTATGTTCGAAAAATCTGAAAAAATAATACATTTACATTTTGATATTCCCATCATTGGCTTACAAATATAATATTGTGCATATTTTGGATATTGCAATTCTTCTGATAAAAGTTGGATATTCTCCGGTGTTGGTCGGACGAATGTAATGCATTTTAGGAATTTAATTGGTTCACGAACGGTTCCGGAATCCAAACGTTCAAACAAATAAACTTCTTTCTGCATCATTTCACTCTGGGCATTTGAACAGGAAACAATACTTGTCTAAAACAAATTAGGATTGATCAAATTGAATTTATGCCCATTTCTGACCGTTTCTTTGTCCATCAAAAGCACTTTCATCCCAGGTCCAGCCATTTTCACCATTTCATTAATATATTGTTGGGTAGCGGTAAAAATATCCATCTCCAAAATGTGGGTTAATTATATCTAAATTAACAAATATTCATGCAAAAATCAGATTATCGGATTGAATGAATATGACTTAAGGGCGAGTATATGCTAGTATGTATCTAACAAAAGGATTTTCAACATGCTAATAAATCGAAAAATACATATTATAGCTTTTTTTGGTTTTAATAATGAGTGTTAATTTAATTAAAATTCGTATTTGCGCGTTTTATTGAAAAAGTCGGTTAAAACATTTCAATCAAACCATTTTTGCCAGTTTGACATTTACAAATCTATGTTTTGAAACTGGTTTTAAAGGTTTTCCAACATACTAAATCCGAAAACATCATTGCATTGGTTTTTTGGTTTGACGAACCCATATAAATGTAAATAGCCGAAAACCGGTTTGGATAAAATGTCTTGACTTATATTAGTAAAAAAAAGATTTTTCCAATCAATAAATTCGTTCGTTTATTTCAATACGGTATCGGTACAATATAACCAAATTCATATTCCAAATATTTGAATAAAATTTATCCAATAATTAAGTCAACAACAATTGGCAAAATTTATATCGAGAATAAAATAAATAAATTCAACAACTTCTGAATTATTCTCATTGCCATAATTTGTTCTTCACTCCTCTCCTTGTTCAACGGCGTTGGCCCCACTGACCACGGGGATTGAAATTGAACGTCCATATTGCGAAGGCGGTGGATGTTTGCTGATCGAGAAGTTCACCGATCCGTTGTTGGTGATCCCAAGTTTGGCTTAATTGATCAATTTATTTGAATGAACTGTTTCATATCCATAAAATTACCTTCAACGATTTCCATAATTGGATTATACATTTTGACGCTGCTCACATCGGTCACCCAAATGGAGAGGACATAGCCTTTCATTCCGTTGCGGCATGTAAATCCTACGGAAATACAAAATCATTATGAATAAAAGTTTGATGAAAAATACCACAGATTTTGTTGTTGTGCTCGCCAAATTGTCCGCCAAAACCGGCCATCAGAAGCTCAAACCAATAACGATCGAGACGCGAGTGTTGGTATTGATGTCCAATGTGGAGATGAATTGCTCCGCCGCCTTGGTTGTATTCATCCTCCCACATGGGCTTGATTCCGCTTTTGAAGACGTAATAATTGATTTTAGCTGTAATTTACAATTCATCAATTATATGTACTGATATTTGAACGAGACTTACGCGATGGCAAGCGGCTTGGTGGGATAATTCGGCATTTGAGTGCACAAAAGTCCTCGATTGAATTGATATCGCATTGCTTCTTCAGGCATTGTCCCCATTCCATTGAGCGATCACCTGTAAATTATGTAGTTTTAATTCTTAATTTTAATTGCAAATTATACTTACCGACCCAGAGCCAAAGCGTCCAAGTTGGGGCCAAGGGATGAATTCCTTCTTCGTCTTCGGTCTGTTCCAACTCTTCCTCGGTTACTTCCGATCGTTCCGAATCAGTAAAGTCGTTTTGACGCTTGAACATTTTTGATGCAATTGAAAATTTTTCAATAATTAATCTCTCTAAAAATTTCAAATACCTAATTTATGTAATATTTACATTTAGTAAAAAATTATTTGATAATCAAGATTGGTAAAAATGATTCAAGTTATTCAATCCTCAGACCAAGTCGGTTAATGTAATGAAATGATTTTGATTTGATTCATCAGGCAAGGCAGTGCAGTTTTTTTTGATAATAATTGATAAAGATTAGACATTATGTAAAAATTAGAGATTATAAAGAATTTGAGAAATGGATAAATTTTCATTTAAAACAATTTGCCAGATAAAAAGCGAATGCTCTATTATTTGAATTCTACAGAAAATTGAGATCCATAATTTGTGCATTTGCCAAAATTTTATCAGCATTTTAAGCTATTAATTGCAAATATACACTTCATGAAAAGCATTTGATATCAAAATGATTGATCAAACTTTATTTTCCATAAAATTATGGCCATAAAAAAGAAATATAATTGCGACATATTCTGCTTTTTGGATCACAATTTATAATGTCGAAGGTAAATGGACCATTGGACCTTATCGAACCGATGACCTGCCGGGGGTGAGCTAGAATATACCGCAGTTTAGACAAAATGATTTAAATTAGGGTCAAAATTACATGGTCATTGAAGGAAACGGATGGAGACTTGGGGGTGTGCGAGAAAATACGTCTGCTGGCCAAAAATGGCTTAAACAGAATGAGGGTAAGGAATAAATGGAGAAATAGGCCCAAGTCCAACATAAAGCTTGCTGCTGAAGGATATAGGTTGGATTGGAGGTTCAGGATAAATCTGTGTTAAAATAAAAAATTTCTAATAAGATAGAGTGAGTTGAATTGAATGTCACAAAGTGACGATGCCGGAAGCATGAATCTGGAACCTTCGGGGCTAGCTTTTTCAATTGAAAATTACTTAATAAACTAATTTGAATCAAACAGATCACTGAATACTTTTTATAGCTGAACCGGCTGCCATAAAATATGGGGACAATAATATACATTTATTATCATTTATCAACGGAATTCAAATGTTTGTTTTACATTTCTCCTTTATTTCTTCCAATTTTCTCATTTCTTCCCAACCGGTTGAGCCCATAATTGTGGATTTTGGGGCATTGGATGTACGACAGGCATCATTGCAGCCAAAGGACGACGTTTTTTGCAACAAATTCCGAAAGCACCTTAAAATGCAAAATTTCCATCGGAATCTGAATTCAGAATCCTACCGTCCCGTTCATCCTTATAACAGGCATAGCAGGAAAGTAGACCAAAATACTTTAAAATAAATATGGGGAAATGCTGAAATATGGAATGGGATATCCTGCCTGTTCTCGATAAATTCGAATGAAAAGAATTGAGGCCAGAAATTCAATCATTGGCAGAAACATTAGGGAATCATCTTTGTACATCGAAATTTGATTGTATATTTTGAGAACATTCCTAAATGAGTTGCATTCGTTAAATTCAAATTAGGTTGTTTTAGGTTACATCATCCAATTGGAAGTGGCTGCCGGTGGAGGGATCGTTGTGGAATTGGTAGCCGCTGAATTCGGGGCACCGATGCCCAAAAGAAAGGGAATTAATGTGGTGGATAAAGTGGGATAAATGTTGGAAATAAAAAAGCCGGAAAGATTAATGATGAAACAAGGAGCATGGACAGCAAGGATGACCAAAAGATAGGGCAAAAGCAGGAATAGATCGAGCATTCGAGAAGCACGCTAATTTGGGGAATAATTAAATATTGAGAAGCGGGTTTAATGGACCAGAGGATGGTTGCTTTTTGGGTTGAATCGGTTGAGGAGACGATAGCAAAGAAAGAAGAAAATGGCCACAAAAACCTGCAATGGCCAATAATGAATTAGGGAATATTTTATGGAGAGAATTTACCATTGGAATGAGGTAATAGAGGCTAAGAATGGCATAGCATATAACGCAAAAGGCTGAAAAATGTTCTAAATATGTAGCAAATTAACCAAAATGAATTACAATAAGCTTGCAACAAATCCACATTTGTTCCATTCCAATTCAGCGTTAAATTCCCTTTAACCAGGGGCAAATTGAAATTGAAGAATCCACCATTATATAGAAAGGTTGGAAGGATGGAAAGTAGGAAGAAAATTAGCAACCAAGGAATCCAACGGAGTGGACAACAAAAGCAGAAATGAGAGAGGAGAAGGAGTGGAACAAGCAGAATTACACCTAATAATAATTGGCTGGGAATATGGCGAAATGGGGCAGAGGAATACCTAAAGGGAAGAAACTCATCGTGAGCAGCTCCAATGATTCCTTGTTGGCCACAATTCGTGAATCATTGAGCCAACCTTGCCATGGATTATTATTTTCGACGGTATTGGAAATGACCACAATTTGATAAATATTCCAAATGTTGTAATAAATTGTAAACCAGCGAATTCCACTCATTTCCATCCGACGACCAAAAATGGAAACATAAATTTGGAAGCAAATGCAAAGAATATTGACGGGGAAAGCAATTCCATATTTGAGATCAATGTCCGCAGGAATAGCCGGCGATTTTGCCGCTAAAGGAGGGGAATATGGGGATGTGTGAATATTGTATTTATTACCCAAAGTGGTTGTGGTTGTTTTGGGTGTTGTGGTGGATGATGGTTTATTGGACGTTGTGCCGGAATTACTTGGCGAATTTGTGACGGAAACGGAGAGATTGGCAATGTTGAAGAAATTCCCATTTTGACTGGAACCAACATTGGCATTCAATTGGACTGAATATGAATAGGTTGAGGCCTCGGGATTGGCCGAATCAACATTTTGCGGGGGGCTGCAGACGAAGAGAGTGAGGAAAATGCCAAAACAAAGGATGGAAGGGGGCAAAGGGGGATAAGAAGGAGTCCAACGATGGTCATCGGCTGAATTCATTGTGCCTTTGGCATTATTAGGATGGAATTTGGCAAATGATGAATTAAGTGGTTGTGGCCAAATGAATGCAAATTTGTTTGTCATGTCAGTTTGGCAGATGTTCGTTGGCAGCAAAAATCGCCCAAATTTGACGCTGATTTTCCCTGAATCGCAGATGCCATATTTTGTCCATTCCCCCGCCCTCAGTCATTCTTCACTCATTTTTCTCTACTTTTTTCCTGCCCTTTTTCTCGAACACCTGCTGATTCCGATGAACCCAAATTCCAATTCCATTCAACCTTTTCTTTCACAATGCATTTTTAATAGAATACAAAATTAATGAAGGGAATTAGAAGTGGGATGGATTTGGTCAACATTTTTGGATGAATCAAAAAAGGAAAAGAACAAAGGAATGAAATGGAATCAAACAAATTCATTGTTTTCCAAATGAAAGAGAAAAGGCTGGACAAATTGGAATGTAGATGGATTTGATGAGAATTTGGATGCTTTTTAAGCCCATCCTTGGCTAAAAAATTGGGCAAAGACGTTCCAAAATGTTCATAATTCTCTTTATTATAATTATTTTTTGCTATAATAATTCCGCCTCCTCTTCGGTTCCTCACCTTTTTCTTGTCGATGGCATCCAGGTCGAAATTCCCCCATATAATGATAAAATTGTGCCAAAAAGTGTAATAAAAATTAAAAATGATGGAGGAATTTGTCCCAATAATCCAAATTTTATAGCAATTTGACATCAATACGGCTGGTCGAGTCCAACGAATTATTCGACAATATTTTGAGGATACAAAGGATTATATTCAAGTCTATTATCCTCCTTTTTTAGCCTTATTTTCCTCTATTAGGTGAGCATCAAAGTGAGGGACACAATTGGCCGAGGATTGGCCAAAACAGAATTGAGGAATGCATTGAGGCAAATTCTGGAGGAGGCGGCGAAGAACAAAAAATTGCCTCAGGAAATGTCAAAGAAAATGTTGGCAGAATTTGATCAAGAATTTAAAACCGAAAATGAAGAAATTGGGGAGAAGAATTTAGGGGGAATTGGGATTGATGAATGAATGAAAAATATTTGCAATTAATTTTGAAAAGATTCGCTTTATTTTAATCCATCCAAATCACTGGAATGAACATCCTTTATGAGAACATCAAATTCGATCAAATTGAAAATTGAGCTAATTTGGACACGTTCATTGGCCACCGATTTGAGGGTGGAAATGAGGGAGGCCATTGCCAAAATGGAAGACATTCGTTTGAATGCATTGGCGGCCAAATTTGTAGAAATTGATTTTGGATGGGATTGGATGCCACCCTCGCCCTTTCCATTATCCCGAATATACCTTGGAAAAAATGAAATGGGATGGGGGAATTTGTGCCCAAAAATAATACTCGAATAATGCACGAAGATAGCGGCTTCTGGCCTCCCTCACTTGGTCCAATCCATGGGCGCTGAGTCCAACCTTAAAATGAAAATGGGGAATGATTGAGGACACAATTAATGACCTCTTCTCGAAAAAGGAGAATAGCCTTGAGGAGAACATATTCCGCAAAATCCAATTCCAATTGGCGAAGTGGCTCAAAAAGACTGTGAACAAGTGTGGACAATTGTTGACCAAAGAAATTATCAATTTTGCTGGAATTTTGCGAATATTAATGCCAAAAGCGATTGTTCTCACTTTTGTGATTCATTTTGTTTTGTGATTGTTTTTGGAGGATGGTAGAATGCTCCATTGGCAAAACAAATTGCCCCGGAACCGGTTAAATGTGAATTGTATGCGTGAACAAGCCATCCAACATTGGTCAGCCGTTGCTTTGCCAACAACAACTTTAAATTGGGTCGAATGAATGTTTTATAGAGGGAAATTGGTCTGACCCTATCGGAAAGACACATTCGCTGGAATGGCTCCAATTGACGGGTCCAATCGACAAAATATGTGAAATTGCGTCTCCACCCATCGATCAGCAATTCCGGCGTCAGTGGCCGATCCATTCGGGTGAACATAAGCTTCATCGAAAAAAGGGTCATCATTTTGGATTGGCACAATTTGTGGAGGCAACGAACCGGATAACGGGGACTGACCAATGTGGGATTCTCAAAGGCCATTTCAAAGGGAATATCCGCTGGTTGTGGCCCCAATTGAGGTCGGGAACTGGGCGATGGGTCGACCAAATCCCAGACTTGTTTTTCGGCCAAAACCAGTTGAACGGGCACAGGGGCTGCGGAATAATGATAGAAATGGAGATGGCGATCGCCTCCGAACAGGGAATTGGCCAAAGGAGAAGGCAATTCTTCGCCCGCCGGATGATTTGATTGGTCCAGAAGATTATCCTCATCATCGAATTCAGTCTACAAATTTTGTTTGCTTTTCATTCGAAATTTATCCAAACTTGGGTGCCAGTTTCGACGGCATTTTCCCCTAAATATGCCTCCTCTTTTCCGTCGCCCCTTTCCTCCTTTCGCTGCTGTTCATTTCGGTCCCTTTCCTGTTGGACTGCTAAAAATGACAATTTTATTATTTAGAAGGATTTTTTGAACCATCTGGATTCATTCCAACTTCAAAACACTTTCGTAATCGACAAGCACGACAAACATTTCGATGCTCTAAAAGGGCGAATTTATTAGTTAGATTTGGGGGACTACCTTTGACCACAACACAAGTCGATCCAAACCGACATTTATAATCACGTTTGCTCCAGATGGAACGCCGAAAGAAGCCTTTTAAAGTGTTTTGGATATGAAATTAAACAAAATGGATCATCATAAATCACCTTTACATCCATTACACGCATTTATTCCATAGTGACGGCCAAAGGCAATATCACCACAAACCTCACAAAGGGCCCTTCCCCCAAAAGTTGCTGCAAGCAAAATTCAATCTATACAGTACCTCCACATCCCACAATATTCACCCGCCACTGAATTTAATGGTTCTGGTTTGGATGGGAATTCGACAATGTCATCCATACTATTTTGTCGATTTTCTTCCAATATCATTTTCTGTTCATCCATTTGGCCATTTTGGCCAATAGAACAACGAAATGGCTGCGAAAAATTCCAATAAAAATTCAATGGGAAATAATTTATACTTCCAAAAATGGTGGCAAATTCGAGGAAGTTCCAAACATTTGTTGATTGGATTGGGAAGAAGATTGAATGGAATTTGAATCGAATGGACGGCCATTCGGTGGAAGAAACAGGGACGAAAAATTGGCAAACATTTTTTGCGCAAAAGAATTTTCAATGTGAATGAAATGACTTCCCAAAATGGCAATTCCTCATATTATTATGGAGGAATTTGCCAATTCGCTAATTTTGGTTTCCATGGAATCCCAAATTTGGATTCATTTTGGCGAATACAAATTAAAATTACAAAAATTGGCACATTTAATTGGAGATCAAAAATTATGATTGAATATTTTGGGATATATTTATTATATTGTATTCACTGGTTTTGAGATTCAGAAAAAATTGCACAACAAAATTGGGTGAAAAAAGAAGTGAATTTCACTGGGATATGTATTTTGTAATATTCAAAACATCAAATGAGCTTTTTTGAATTGCAAACAGCGCATCGATTTCCGGCGGCCATTAAATGGAGGTGAAAAGTGCTAACCAATTCCTTAAAAAGGTGGAAAATGATTAATTAATTTTTTTTTATTAATTTTTTACTTCCGAAAATTTGACACCGCGCACCGTGTTCCCCCATTGATCGAGTTTAGGCGAATAGAGGGCAATTCCCATCAAATTGGGCACAACAATTATCTAAATTAAAATAATCCAAAAATATTCAAATTTAATATTTTACCATATTTCCCGATACTCCACTCTTCGCTGGAAGTCCAACCTAAAAAAACAAATGGACAAATTTAAATGATGAATTCTCTCCAACCTTAAAAGCCATTTGTCCGGAATAATCATACATTCCACAACTGAACATTAAACTCAAAGTATGTTGGACTGCCTTCTCTGACACAACCCGTTCTAAAAATGTGTACAAAAATTATTGATTGAAATTTTGTTGATTTACCATTATTCAATGGATCAATTCCACCATTGGCCAATGTGGCCGCCATTATTGCCATTGTTTCAGTGTTGGTTTGAATTGAACAATGTTGGAAATAAAGCTCCAAAACATCCTTCAAATCGATGCTTTCATTGTTTGGATAACACTAAAAAATAATATTTTTGATAATTTAAATTGGCAAAAAAAAAACATTATTTTGCTTCAGGAAATGCGCAATTGCATAATTTTGATGGCCAGTTTCCTTTTCCGATACGTAGGTGGTATTGTCAAATGTCAGTTCATTATTGCCAGCAAAACGACGAATTTGTTTGAGAATCTAATAAAAATGGAATGATGGAAATGTTTAATAAAAAACAACATACATAATCAAATCGATCCCAACTTTTCAATTCAGGTTTTAACATTGATGTCACCACAATTGCGCCTGCATTTATCATTGGACTTTAAAAGAGAGAATAAAATTGAGAATATTAAATGAAACAAACTTATGAGGGCGACCTGAACTTTTAAAATATTATAAAAAATTATACAAAAGAGTTAACCAAGTTTATCCAAGCAAATATCGTTAAAATTCCTTCCAGATGGTTCCTTAAACAATTTTTCATTAACATTATAAAGCCAAAAATGTACTTGTCCAACATATTTGTGAACATAATTGTCGCCTCGTTCATCGATTGCCATTGAATAGGTGAATGGTTTGGAGACGGATTGAAGGCAATATTTGAACCTAAAATTGAATAATTTATTCAATTTAAATTTCGCAATTTACTTTGTATCTCCCCAATTTGCAAATTTTCCATCAATTGTTCGGACCGAAAGTGCATATCGCTCTGTATAGACATTTTTCAATTGTGGAATATATGATGCCACCTTTTAATTTACAAATAATAATTAAAATATTAATTTTAAATTTACAAACCTCCCCATTGTTATATTTTTTGCAATTTTCAAAAATTTTTCCAATTTTTTCAACAAATCCATTCCAATCATTGACTATTGCCCCAGCGGATGAACATTTTCTAATAAAGGAATTGATTGCAAGATTCCGGGAATTAACCATCTGTTATTGTTAAATTAAATCTTCCAAAATAAATTAAAAGTATTCATTCACAGTTCAAACAAATTAAAATGAATCCAATTTTTTATTTTCATAATTTATTCATGCAATCGATCAGATCAGAAAAGAAACTAACAAATAAATAATGGGAATTCATCAAAATGATTTTATCGTCGCCATCATCTCAAAATCATGTTTATAACCATCTTCAATTCAATTCGATTGTTCACTCATTTGTCATCCAATTCGTTCCATCGGCTCCATTATCACAATGCTGTTTCCGCGAACGACGACCATCCCAATTGATTGTGATTCGCCACTCTTAATTAAATGAATAAATGTATTGGATTGATTTAAGTCACCTTGAGGTGCTCAATGCAATCTTCAACAACAATGTTCATGAATGGGTCGAAGCCGCGCAGAACACCCGAAATATTCCTAAAAATTTGTGAATCAATTTTTATATATTAATTATTTAAACCTGTTCCCATTCAATTTGATGTTGACCTGTTTGTCCATGTACTTCTTCAATTCCGGTGGATGCGTTTTGCTCATTTCACTTGTTTAAAGCTTTGTTGAAATTCGAATTTATTTGCTATAAATAATAATAATTAATTATTTAAAAGAATAAAAATAAATAATATTCAGTTTTGATAACTGATAACATTGTTGTAATTATAAATATAAATTATATTGCCAAATATTTATTCAACAAATTGCGAAAAGAGATCCAAAAAAAATAATTTGATGAATCGAATAATGAATTGGCAGTGTTTTATTCTTGCTCATTCTCCTCAATAGGGTCTCTCTTCTCCACTGTCTTGCGAGTAATGAATGCCTCCTAAAATATAAGTTATAAAGTGATATTATCCGTTCTCAATTCTTACAGTGATTCCCAATTTCTGCACAAGTTTCTTCCATGTAGAATAATCCAGACGGCCAATCACCTGCGTTGTGTCGAATTCATTTCGCTGGATTTGTTGTTCGCGTTCCTCTCTCGAAATTTTAACTATTAAAATGAATTTAATTTTTCTTCATCTTTTAATTCAAACCAATAGTCGGGACTCCTTGTTCGTTTATTTTCAATCCAATTGAGCCATCCCTGATCAGGAAAGAAACATAGAACATATTCTCGATGGTGTCACCAAAACCCGTTCTTTCGTTCGGATTCAACACAAATTTGTAATAGTCAATCTGTAAAAATATTGAAAGAATTTTCAATATCAAAAAATAAATTCAAAAACCTTATCCGATTTTTGTTCTTTGAAGAGGCGACGCAAATGCTTTTTCACATTGTCCAATTCCTTGCTGACCGATGTTGACTCTTTCTCTTCCTCGTGCAATTCACGCAATGATTTGGCCACAATTTCCTGTTGTTCCAATTTTATCTTCTTTTTGATGACACGACGAGCATTTTGTCTGGGTTTCTTATTAGGAATCGGCTGCTTTCTTAAAGTCAATATTAAGTTTAATGTTAAATGATAATTGTCTTACTCATAATCGAAATCGGGAACGCATCGCAAAAGCCAACCATATTGACGGCCAAGTGTGATGAAAATGTTCTCATTACCATTATCGAAGTTTTGATTGGCAAAATTCTTCTTTAATTACATGTGTTTTAAGTAAATCTTCTACTGATAACTTACAAGTCGAACGACGAACAATTCTGGATCAAGTGATTTTGCCGTCTCATTTCTCATCCTATCCAATTCGGTGATCGAGAGCCGAGTCATCTGCTCAAGTGTTTGGCCGTCAGCCTTCAATGTTCGCAAAGTTTGTGACTTAATTTCATCAATAAATTGCTATTTAAACAATGAGAAACTCACAGCTCCCAACTCATTTTGCTCTTCCAATTCGTTGAACAATTTATCTATGTTCGCTCCGCATGACATTCCTTGTTGAGCTTTGCGCAATTCATCTAAACAATAAAAAATATAAAATTGATTATATTAACCATTTTAAACCTTTAATTTTCAATTGCGATTGATAGGCACAACGTCGTCGTTCAATTTCATTATCAGGGACGTTATCAGTGCTTTCGGAACTGTTATTCAATTGATTAGTATTGGACAAAGCATTTGAGCTGCAAGGTTCGCCTGAGACATCATTGTTAGGCATTGTTTTGAAAGACAGAAATAATTTAAAAAAAAAAAAAAACTTGCGCTGAATTCATAAAAATTTACTTGTTTATTTATTTTTAAAAATTTTAGCTTAGATAGGATAGGATTAGTTTAAATACCTATATGAAAACGAAATACGCTTGAAGAAAACATATTATCAAGTCAAGTAACTAAAAATAAAAAAAAATTGGTATTATATTATTATTTACTACTCCAAGCTCGAACTCTAACATCAGCAATTATGATTATGAGTTTGAAAATTAGCTTAAAAGCTTAAAACTGCTGATTTCTAGCTTATGTTTGGGCATATTTTTTCCACAGAATTAAGGTCGATCGAGTTTGTTTAAAAAAAGCATAACTCGCGAATTTTATATTATTAAGATTATTTATGTTTATATTCCATTCCTTGGTTGTAGATAGATTGAGGTAATGAATTGAATGGTATGGAATTTCGATAAATTTATCGGAATCCGACAATCGAATCGAATTTTGATTTTGTCGATTATGAAATGATAAATGAACTATTTCCTATTTTTAATGTCTAGCTCCTCTCATTTTTGCATACTATTTTTAATTCTTGCAAGATTCTTTCGTGATACCTCGTTTTCTTTTTACGAATTTTCGAATTCGATTTTTGAATCGAATCGAATGCACTGCACCTTGCCATGGCCATGTCAGGCCATGTATTGTTTAAAAAGTTAATAAAAAATTACAATTGTTTGAACTTGTGAAAAATGATGTGTTAAAAACTATCGATTTCGGTTTTCCATATCAAATCATTGCATTGTTTTATAGGCTATAGGGTTAAGAGGGGTACAAAACGGAGAAGTACATGTACATGCCTTTTTTTAGAATTCCAAAAAAAACTAAACTAAATCATTTAATTTAAATGTCCTACACAACAAACTTTCCACATAGCCGCAAAAGGACAGGTTTATATATAATTCATTACATAATTCTTTAAAATTTTTAAATTGCAGTTTATGTCGGTGGATTTGGTGAAGATGTTAATGAAAAAATTCTTACACTTGCTTTTATTCCATTTGGTGATATTGTTGGAGTTTCAATTCCACTGGACAATGAAACGGGCAAACATAGAGGATTCGGGTAAAATTTTAATCTACTTATATTTAGTTTTTATCTACAAATTTAAGTTTTGTCGAATTTGAACTACCGGAGGATGCAGCGGCAGCAACCGACAATATGAATGATTCCGAAATTTATGGACGCACAATACGAGTGAATTTTGCCAGACCACCAAAAGTAAATGAACGCAGTCAACGGCCTATTTGGGCTGATGATGAATGGCTAAAGCAATATGGACAGGGAAGTGGAAGAGAAGAAGATGGAGAAAAGTCAGCCGAGCCTGATGCTGGATTGGCAAGTGTAAATGAAAGTGAGGAAGGAACTGAACGAACACAAAGACTTCCTCGCGTCTATCTTGGAATTAAAATTGGGATTAGGTAAATTTGAAAAAATATTTAATTTAAATTATTAATTAATAGGTATATTGGAAGAATTGTTATTGAATTGCGAAATGATATTTGCCCAAAAACTGCTGAAAACTTTCGAGCACTCTGCACTGGCGAAAGAGGATTCGGTTATGAAGGTAATAAATATATAAATCAAAACATTTGAAAGTTTTTAGGGTCAAAATTTCATCGGATTGTTCCAAGATTTATGATACAGGGAGGCGATTTCACCGCCGGCGATGGAACAGGAGGAAAATCGATCTATGGTCTGAAATTTGATGACGAGAATTTCAAAGTTTGAAATAGAAACAAAATTGTATTTAACGACCAATTTTTATTATTTAGTTGAAACATTTAATGCCCGGAGTGATTTCCATGGCCAATTGTGGACCAAATACAAATGGTAAAACAAAATAATATGCATAAAATGTGATCTATTAATTTTAGGATCTCAATTTTTTATTTGCACTGAAAAAACTGAATGGCTGGACGGTAAACATGTCGTTTTTGGACACGTTGTCGAAGGCATGAACATTGTTCGACAAGTTGAACAGCAAGGAAGTCCCTCAGGAAAACCATCAATGCAGGTATAATCCTTGAAGATAAATAATCTAATAAATTTAACTAAAATTACAGGTCACAATTGTGGAATGTGGCGAATTGAAGTGATTGATGGAGAAAATAATTGTTTTCATTTTTATTTTCATTTCTTACGATAAATTATTTTGAATAATTTGGTCATCATTCATTATTTATTGATTTAAAATGTGTATTATGAACACAATATTTTGTTATTATAATGTTTTTTAGTTTTATCATCGAATTTCGAATAATATTGTCCAAGAATGCAACGAGGTAAAACTGGCGGAAATATGGAGCCAATGCCATTTGTAAGAAAATGGGGCAGCGAGGCAGAAGGGAATGAATTTGAGGGACAAATACCAAATGGTGAGTAGAGGTTCTCGAATATTAAAAGTGAATTTCTGTTTGATCAGTTGAGCCAATTGGAGATATTTCACCTAAAAAGCATCGTCATCGAGATCGTTCGAAATCACCGTCTTCAAAGAAGGAAAAGAAACATTCCCGTTCGCCTGACAAAAAACGACATAAGAGACGGTCAAGATCGCGCGAAGGGAAAAGCAAAAAACGATCGAAAAGTCATGAGCGCAAGAAAAATCGAGGTTTAAATCCAAAATATATATAAATTAATTTTGGAATAATTTAGATGAACGCGATGAGGAAGAACAACAAATATCTGCGTTTCCTCCGCCAGCCGATATTCTGCAACAAGTTCATTTACGGCAGCAACAAATTGAAATGCAAATTCAGCAGCAAGAGGCGGCCCGGCAACAGCAAATGAAACAAGAAATTGCCCAACAACAATCGCAGCAGCAAGATTGGCAACAACAAGTTTATATTTTTGAAGAATTAGTAATGTGTTTATTTTAAGTATTATGCAAATCAACTTGGACTTGGTACACAGCAACATGAACCAAATCAACTCAAAAATGATGCACTTTCGGCAGCATTGGCCGCTGCAGCAGCGGTCGCTCAAAAATTGAACAAATCCCATGGAGGAATAGTTGGAACGACATCGGCGGCGGCACCAACGGAAGCAATCAACAAAATGCCACAGGCACCAACCAGAAATACGGCTATTGCCGAAGAAATCCTTGCAAAAGATTCAAGTCAGACCAATATAAATTATTAATTTGAATTTTAATAAAAATATTCCAGATGGTATTAAGAAAGAGCCGGGCCAAGAATCGGCAGTGGAAACTGACCGAGAACGTCGGAAAAAATCACGTTGGAGCAACACAAAGGCATTTGTACCCGGCATGCCAACAATTCTACCATCGGATATTGACGATAATCAACGACAAATTTATTTATGTGAGTTAATTAATTATATTTATTTCCAAAATAAATTCATTCACCGAAAATGATATATTTTTGTCCTTTCTTCTTTAATTATTCAGTTCAAATGGATATTGAAGAAACAACTCGTCGATTACGCCAAGGAGATTTTGGACAAAATTTGGATCCATCTGAAAGGTCTAAATTATTAAAATAATTCAGGGAAATATAATCAAAAAATAAATAATGAATGATTTAGAATAATTTGGGCATCCTCCAAATGTTAAAATGCCATCCACCCACCCAATTAACATTAATCAAAATTTTTAAGCTTTCAGTTCAATCAACGATTGCAACCAAATAATTATTAATCAAAAAATTCTTTCAGTTTTAAAATCTAATAATTTTAATTGGTTTTTGTTAAAAAAGCAAGGTGTTTAGGTCAGGTGGTGTGCTCCTCCCAATCAAATCACAAACCAACCAATTTGGACTGATTCCTAAAAAAGTCATTAACCAATAAATTAAATTTAAAATAAAATGAAATTATCAATTCAGAAGTCCTTCACCAGAACCGGTCTACGATGCGACCGGAAAAAGGCTGAACACTCGAGAAATACGAAAAAGACAAGAATTGGAACAAAGACGACATGAAAAAATTCAGGCACTTTTGAAATTGAATCCAATGTACAAACCACCGGCGGATTATCGGTTAATTTATTATTAATAAAATTAATTTTAATTAAATTCAAATTTAGTCCACCAAATATAAAATTGAATGACAAAGTTTGGATTCCGCAAGAAGAACATCCGGAAATAAATTTTGTTGGACTTTTGATTGGGCCGCGAGGAAATACGCTGAAAGCTTTGGAGTCCGAAGTTAGTTTTTAAAACAATTAAAAATAAATAATTTTGAAGACCGGCTGCAAAATAATAATCCGTGGGAAAGGATCAATAAAGGAAGGCAAGCTTGGTGCCCGAACTGGACCATTGCCCGGCGAAAATGAACCGCTGCATGCTTATGTGACGGCCACAGACCGGGAGGCGATCAAAAGAGGATGTGAAAAGGTTAAATTTGGAATAGATTGGTCAAATCATTTATAAATATATTTGATAGATTCGTGAAATTGTGAATGCCGCATTGATGATACCGGATGGCCAAAATGAACTTCGCAAACTTCAACTCCGTGAACTGGCCCTCCTCAATGGAACACTTCGCCCCGAGGACATTTTGAGTGGCGCCCGTTGCAGTAATTGTGGCAGTGACCAACATAAAACGTTGATTACATTAATTTTTTTATTCAATTTAAAAAAAATTTTCAGTTGGGAATGTATGGAAGCACCAAATGTGACGGCCAGCACAGTTTGCGCACTTTGTGGTGGTGCTGGCCACATTGCGAAGGATTGCAAAAATCCACGAATTGATCCGGCAATGATTGATTCAGAGGTTAATTTCAACATCATAAATCATTTAATCCATTTCCATTTAGTATTCTGCATTGATGGCCGAATTGGGTCAAAAAACGCCGGCTGGTGTTGGTGGCCAGCAAGGACAAGGAAGTCAACAAGGCCAACCCACTCCATTGGCATTCATTACACCTGGTCAACCAACCGCAAATCGTCCTCGTTACCAATTGCCTTCCCAAGCTCCGATTGTTCGAGTCAATTTGGCCAAAACAAATCAACAACAAGGATATCCTTCCTGGGCAATTGGTATATGCATTTTATTTAATATTTTTAATATTGGCATTTGTTCCACATTTCATTGCAATTTAAAAAATAAAAATGGAATGTTTTTAAAAATATGCCATAAATTAAATTCTATTAAAGGCGAAAATGTGGATGCAATAAATAAATGTTAATTTGCAACCAATTGGTGATAGCAAACAAAAATTAATTTATTTTTATGAATTTATTCAAAAATTCCAATAAATCATTTTCAGATGGACCCAGTGCTTTCTATGGATTTTCCGGTCTTCCTGGCCAAGATCCGGCAGCGGCTGCCGCAGCCTGGGTTGCATGGCAGCAAGCCGGAGGAGGTCAGCAAGGATATCCGGCTCCGGTTCCTCCACCACCCGGCGGTTCTGAAGGCGATGCTTGCGCCAATGCTTCATCATCCAGCGGTGGATTGGCCATGTTCCCTCCGCCACCGCCACCCCCTCCGCCCGTCCCAAAGGCTGAGGTTAATTTCCATATTCCATACCAAATAAAATTAAAATTTATTTTCAGCTTAAGGAAGAATTTGAATCGATTTTCTCTGCTCCACCGCCGCCGTCTTAAGAAGGAGAAGAATGGGAAGAAGAAGAATAATTTTGCGAGGATTATTATTGATAATCATTTATTTGGAAATCAATTTTTATTTTATTTTATGTTTTCCAATTTAAATAATATGCTTTGTTTTATTTTGTGACCAGCAATCCTCCTTTTGATGTTATTTTTCAATTTAAATAAAATAAATCAATCCCATAAATCATTTCACAACTGTTTTGCCCTTCCAATCTTGAGAAAATAATTTTGGTTTCCCGGCAACAACGCTGAGAAAGTTTAAAAAGGTATCATTGGTTAGGAGAGGGGAATGCGTGCGCTTAATTGGTCTCATAATTGAAGAATCCATAAAAACTCAACAAATTAAAAACAAATCAAAACTTTACTATTTGAACCGATGGCTTTTGGAGGATTTTCTTACTAATATAATGGGCGTTGGCTACTCCGTTCCAAAGGAATCATCGTTGAGTCAATTCCTTGCAATTTCATTGGAAGTGAGAGAAATTCACAGGGCTCCAATTTGAATCATCCCCAATTTTCCAGTCTCCTGAAATTCTTGCCATAATTGAACCAAAGTTGACGGAACGATGTTCTTCATCTACAGTGCCGGATGGGGATGGAATCATTACGAAGGATACAGAAATACAGAAAAAGGCAGCTTTGGATGTAAGTGGCGAAAAGAAGATACGAAAGGATGGAGGAGCCGGGATTGGGCCTTCGGCGGGGTTGATCCACCGAATGGTCCGAAAACAATGGCAGGGTTTGTTATGGCGATAATCAAGGCCAAATCTATTCGCCTCTATTTTCAAATAGCTGGCATTGACCGTGTCCTCCGGCGTGGTCCCCAACTGACTGTCCATTTGGGGGCCAGTCCATTCTCGATGTCTTCTTCTTTGGGCAGTCCAACTGCCAGCGAATTGGCCGAAGTTCGAGATTTCATTTGCCGTTTGATTGTTCTCCTTGAAAATGAGAATTTTCGCCTTGAGGCCAGTCCATACACCGGCAAAATGTTCGTTCGAAACACGTTGATATTCTTTATGCCAATGGGAAACGAAGAAGAGGAAAAAGAGACAAAGGTAATAAAAAGATTCCATTTTTGGGATAATGTTCACCTCTATAGTGCCATTATGCTTTGGACCCATCGGAATGCATTGTCTGGATTGGCATTCGTTCGAAGAATGTCCTCCAATTGTCCCAATCTTCATTGGGCCAATATCCACATTGTTGCCCACCTCAAATTGCAGCCGATTCCGATGATGAGGTCAATTCCATACAAATTCCATTCAATTCAAATTTAGGCTTCGTTGATTCGTTGGATTCGAGTCGGTCTCAGCATTTTTGGACTTCATTTCCTCCCATCCTTTCTATTTAGTCAGAATTCAGTGGCACCAAAATTGTTCATTGTCCCGGGAATTCGACCTCAACTTCGGATTTGCCTTGTCCCGGCAATAATCGACCCAGATTTGCCGAAATCCATTTTCAGGGTCAGCCATTTGGCAGCCATAAATTTGACGAGGTTTCTCCTCTCCACATTATCCTTCTTTCAAATCTTTTTCCACCATTTTCGTTGATTACCACTCGCCGCCTTTTTCTCGGCCTTTTCCGTCATTTTTATGCCCGCGGCTTTTCCTTTTGTGCCCAATTCAGCGCAAAGGGAAACGGCAAAAATGATACAATCGTTTTTAGGAAGGTTCATCATCATATTTCATTTCCTTCATTTTTTTTTTCATTTTTTTCCCAGCCTCATCCACCATTGTACCCAATTTTGGACCAAAGGCAACTTTTTCTCCTCTCCTTCGAATCCAAATTCCATCTTCGTCTTTTTGAATGCCCTCCAGAGGCAGCAAAAATAATTGAGCAAACATTGAGTGAAAACAATCGAATAAAACAGATCAGGCCCAGCTGGGTAATTCTTTCTTTCTTCCCTCCAATTATTTCCTTCAGATGGGCTGTTCGGAAATTATTTTCACCTTGCCCATTTTTTGGTCCGATCAAAACCAATTATTGGACACTCAATTGGCAGTCATCGAAATGTTTTTGGCCCTTTGGCATTGCGGATGGAAATTTTCGGGCTCGGCTCAAATTGGGCAAAACAATTTGGACAAAGTAAAAAGGAATTAATATATAAAAACATTGCCAGCAGTAATTGAAATATCTCTCTCAATTTCAATTAAATTCATCCAAATTCCATTTGTTTTGCTTCAAAAATACTTTCGCCGCTCTACCGTATTATTTTCCCCATTCCAATCACAAAAAAGAGTTCGCTCGTTTTCGAGTCTTCCTCGGGGCCAGTCCCAAGCAAAATATTCGGATTGAGTATGGCTCGTGCAGACCAACTTCGATTATTGGATGCGCCGACCAATTTGAGGGCGGCAATTCGGGCAATGTTGGAGGCGGAATGGGAAAAGGGAATTCAAGAGGAAGAAGGTTGGTGGCTATTACCTATTAAAATCTGTTTTGGGGTTGATTTGTATTTGTAAATGTGTTTTTGCTCCATTCTGATTTGTAATTGTAATTGCACCATTCTGATTTGTAATTGTAATTGCCCCATTCTGATTTGTAATTGTAATTGCACCATTCTGATTTGTAATTGTAATTGCCCCATTCTGATTTGTAATTGTAATTGCACCATTCTGATTTGTAATTGTAATTGCACTATTCTGATTTGTAATTGTAATTGCACTATTCTGATTTGTAATTGTAATTGCCCCATTCTGAATTGTAATTGTAATTGCACTATTCTGATTTGTAATTGTAATTGCACTATTCTGATTTGTAATTGTAATTGCACTATTCTGATTTGTAATTGTAATTGCACTATTCTGATTTGTAATTGTAATTGCACCATTCTGATTTGTAATTGTAATTGCACTATTCTGATTTGTAATTGTAATTGCACTATTCTGATTTGTAATTGTAATTGCACTATTCTGATTTGTAATTGTATTCCCCTTATTCTGATTTGTAATTGTAATTGCCCCATTCTGATTTGTAATTGTAATTGCCCCATTCTGATTTGTAATTGTAATTGCCCCATTCTGATTTGTAATTGTAATTGCCCCATTCTGATTTGTAATTGTAATTGCCCCATTCTGATTTGTAATTGTAATTGCCCCATTCTGATTTGTAATTGTAATTGCCCCATTCTGATTTGTAATTGTAATTGCACCATTCTGATTTGTAATTTTAATTGCCCCATTCTGATTTGTAATTGTAATTGCCCCCATTCTGATTTGTAATTGTAATTGCCCCATTCTGATTTGTAATTGTAATTGCCCCATTCTGATTTGTAATTGTAATTGCCCCATTCTGATTTGTAATTGTAATTGCACCATTCTGATTTGTAATTGTGCACTATTCTGATTTGTAATTGTAATTGCACCATTCTGATTTGTAATTGTAATTGCACTATTCTGATTTGTAATTGTAATTGCACTATTCTGATTTGTAATTGTAATTGCACTATTCTGATTTGTAATTGTGATTGTGTTTTTGTACCCAATTATGATTTGTAATTTTGTTTTTGCACCATGGGGTACAAAATGCATTTCTCTTTTTTAAGCTCCCTCCGATCGAATATTCACATTCAAATTGCGCGGTCGTCCTTGGTCTTGTCGAGACAATTCCCTTGAGGTGATTTGATTGCCCTAATAAAAATGAATAAAATCCTTTGCCAAGGCATCCTGTGGTCTTCATTTGCTGATTTTCATCTTTGAAAGATTGCATCGAATGGGCTGGCAAATGCTTTGTTCCCTGGATGCCGGGGCCAAAGTCAACGACGACGATGACGCACATTTATATTGTGAAGATAGCGAATTGATGATATTCTACAAAAATCATGAAAATGGACAACAAAAGAAAGGAACAATTCAGCCGAGTGCGCCTTTGGAGGAAGAGGAAAATGAAAATGGCCTGGGGCATCAAAATACAGTAGAATTGTCAAAATGAGCAAAATTGTGTGTCATTTTCATTTCCCCCGAAAAAGATGTCGTCAATTCTTCTATTTTTGACAATTTAAATTAAAATACGAAATTAAAAAAAGGATAGAAAAAATACAAAAATAAGTGAAAATTGGCTCAAAATATTCTGCCGGTCGTTGGGGGAGAACATAAAATGGATTAAGGGAAAAATGTTGACAAATCAGAGGGGAAAGGAAATAATACAAAAATGTCCTTTTATTAAATACTGTCGTCATTTTAATAGGAGGGGACCCGTAGGGAATGAGATCAGACGAATTTGCCAGGCAAGAAATGTTCAGCCAATAATTCTGGTTCTTCCACCAACAATTGAACATGATGACCATCTCTGCTTTCCATTAGTTCCTTGGCAAATTGCTTTTCGAATTTTTGTTGAAGCCAAAGGCGATGGGCGGCCTAAATTAGATTTTCATTGTTTTCATTTCATTTTTGGAGGTCAACCTGTGCCGAATTTCGACGAAAACTCTCAGCCCGCGGTGTTGGTGGCCTTTCCAAAATGACCAAATGTTGGGGCCTTTCCCTGGGCGAATTTGGTAGAGAATGGAAATTGGAAGGTGACGAAGACGATCCTCCATGGTAAAAATTGGTATTTTGACGGTGAAAGGAGGGCGAAAGGAAGGAGGCTGCAGCCTTGCTAAGGCTATATTCCTAAAAATTCAGCCATTTTCCAATTACCTAATTTTTTCCCTCTACCTTTTCATAAGCCTCCAATGGGTCTTCGGTCCGATTCCTTCCCCGGCAACAGCAAAATATACGTTCCCAAGGTTTCTTTTTCACACCTTCACCATTTTGATGGTCTTCTTGGGCTTCCAAGTCAAAATCGGGTGAATCCATTGTTGAACGGTCAAATTGGCAGAAAAAGGCGGCCCAGGCTGAAAAATGGCAAAAAAACAAATGAAGAAAAGTGCATTTGAATGCAGTTTTGTTCCCTCCCAAACAATGAGTTCATTTTGCGAATTGGCCAATGCGGAAATTAAAATAAAAGGGGGAAAAAGAGGGCACCACCCGGGTCCATTCTCTCATTCGTATCGATAATTATTGGTCTTCCACTTTGCTTTCGTAAACAAGTCTGAGTCTGGTCAATGTTTTTTCCTCAAAATTGGCGGAAATATATTCGGAAAATGCCGAGGCCAATTTTGCAAAAAAAAATGAAATGGAAGATGACACTTATTTGTGGGAGGGGAATATGACTGAATGAACTAATTCTAATAATTGGTGTTGAATTTCCTTGGGGTAAAAATGAAGAAGTATGTTGAAAAAAAATGAAGAAAATTCCCACGAAGGATTTATGAATTTTGAATTTGTTTTGGTACCTGCTCCAACGGCAAAAAAAAGAACGGCCATAATGAGAAGAAGAAGACCTAACCAAAAACCAAAACTGCTCCCCACGACTGCGGGGGTGGTCGAAAATACGGGTGAAGTATGGGATTGGAATTCAGAATCCATTTTTGCTTGAAAAATAATAAAAATTAGATAAATTCAGAATTGTTTTTTGCAATTCGGTGGCATTCTTCCCCGAGGGCATATTCCTGAGATTCGATGCAGCAAATTCTGCAAAATGCCGGAAAAAGGGGGGAAAAAGCAGGGGAATGGGATGGATAATCCGCACATTCGAAGACTGCCAGAGGCCATGAAAAAAGGGGCCAAAAGCCAGAGGCAGCCGAGCTTGACTTAACGATAATCCACCTACCGATGGATGGAAATGACCGAATATATGAATGAATGAATGGAGGGAGGGGATTGGCTTTTAGAAAGGAAATATATTGAAGGGGGAGGGGACAATTGGAATGGAAGTTGGCCACCGGAGCAAAGGGAGAATGACGATTTTCGAGGGCAAATTTAAGTCGATTTTGGAATGGAGGGAAGAAGCCCGTGTGGATTTATTGGGAATGGCAAATTTGGCACCAAAAAGGGGGAATTTAGGGAATAACCGGATTGTAGTAAAGGACAAGAAAAGTGCGGTGGTCGAGATTATCAGGGAGGGAAAAGCCTTCTCTAAAAATAAATTTGGATATTTTTAGCAGGGAATTCGCCCATTTTTTGTTAAAATTCTGTCCAGCTGTGGTCCATCTCATTTGTATTATTTTTGCCTTTTTTGCATTTAACAATGGATGGATGAATGGGACAATGTTGTGATGGAAGATTATTAGGCAGGGGCTAATGATGGAGGGAGGTGAAGTGGAAGGAGTTATTAAGGTAAAAAAGAATGTGTGTATTTTTAGCCTAATTATCTTATTTTTGGCCTTAAATTGGACTGAAAATAATAAACTGAATAGCAGATGGACCGAATAAAATTATTGAATAAACAAATTATGCTGGAAATTTGTGAATCCATTCATTTCACACATTGCCCCCGGGCAAATGGTTTGGCCATCATTAGTGGCCAATAAAAAAAAGACCGGCTGGGGGAATTATTGTCATTCGACTGGGATTTTATTAATCCAATGGAAAATGATTAAAAGTGAATGAAGGTGGATGGAAGGGAGGAGTGGGTGGATGAAAACCCACAATGTTGAATTAAAATTCATTTATTAGAAAATAATCAACAAAAACAAATTTTAATGTTTTATCCAATAAAAGCGAAAAAAGTGAAAATTAATATTTAATAAAATAATCCAATTTAAGAAGAATTGTGGGTGGTTGATGGATTAAATGAAAAATAATCAAATCATTGTTGAATATTTGAAGAAGTAGAGGGAACATCAATGGAAATTTGATGATGGATTTGGCTGCTTGATGGAAGGCAGGAAGTGGCATTTTCGATTATTTGTTCCAAACAACGGCCAAACTCCTTCAGAACACTTTTCTCCAAATCTTCCTCCGACATTGATTGTTCCTACAAAAATAATAATGGTCAAAAATTAAAATTAAAATAATTATTAAAATTTACATATTCTTGGGCCTGCGAAACAAGACACCTTTAAAAAATTAGAATTAATCATATTTAATGGATCAATGGATTTACATTGTGGTCGCCTCAATCACATCATCGGTCATATAGAACCATGGTTGCCTGCCAAAATGTATTATTAATATTTTTAATAATCCCTTTTATTTACGTTTTTGGGTTTTGTTGTTGAGCTCTTTCCCTTTGCTGTTCTTCGCTCTCCACAACCACGTCGCTTCCATCCATTTCGCTGTCCATCGAACGGGATCGTCCCCGGCCTCCTCGGTTATCGGCTGCAGCCGCTGCTGCCAATTGTGCCAATCCACCGGCCGTTGTGCTGAATTTATCCTTGAATTTGTTGTGCCTATCTTGTTCAGTGTTTTTGCATGTATTGCATTTGCATCTATCCGTGCAGGGCACTTTGGCCTAAATATTCCAATTCAATTTTAATTCATTCAATTTTTGGCTAACCTCATAACATTCGCAGTAATTTTTCAGACAATTTGATCTTTTGCAATTACATCCCCGTTGGTGCAGTCTTTCCATGTCCACCGCTTTTCCAGCAGCCTTTGCAGCGACTCCAATCCTAAAAAATGAATTTAAAAATTTTATAAAAATTAATTAAAATTCTCACTTTGGCTTGAATGCACTCGGATTTCTTTCCAACGATGATTTGATTGCCCGACTTCTTTCGGCCTCATGCTCCAAATTGTTGTGGCAATCTTTGCAATTGCAATCCAAACAAAATTCCCCATTGGCGAAACAATCGCAATATAATTTAAGGCACATTGATTTGTTACAATTGCATGGCTTTTTCTTGCTTGAAACTTTTCGTCTTAAATTTATTAATTTTATTCAAAATAAAAATTTTATTAACATTTTTGGAGGTTTACTACTAGTCGGGAAAATGTGAAAGAAATTCGATGAAAATGGATGGTTTGCCGAATCTCGACGATTTCCAATCGAAGCGGATGGAGTATAAATCAAGGAAGTTGGTTTTGATGGACGAGAATAGCCATAGCTACCAACAATTTGCCCATTGCTGCTGATTGGAATTCCTCCTTGATGTAATGGTCGAACTGGCAAAGATGGAACAGCGAATGGTTGTACAATTCGCTGATTTTGTTGGCCATAATAATTTGATAAACCTTAAAATGTGTTGATGACCATATTTAAAATTAAAAATACCAGAAGCATTTCCAATATTGCTGAGAGTAGCATTGGTTGAACGTAAAATTGGTTTTTCCTAAAATTATAAATTTGTTTTAGGAATTTGCTTTTTTTAAACCTCAATGACTTGTTCATAATAAACTGTGTTGGGGTCGACATTAACGCCTTCCTCGATTTGATTAGAATATTCTTCATAATACTAAAAATTAAATTGTTAAATAAATTTGGTGAATATTTATAAACAATTTACTTGAGTTTGATCATCCTCAATTTCCACTTCCACATATTGTTGTTGTTGTTGATCATCCACAACTTCTTCATATGCAACCACATGTTCGGGCATTTCTCCAAAGCCATCTTTGTTATTTTTGTATCTGCTGTCCATTTTTTAAATTTGAATTTTCGATATTTTTAATTTTTTCAATTTGAATTATGTCGCCTCTCGCCTTATGCCCAATCTAAAAAATTTTGAAAATTTAAAAATTCTTCATTGCTAAAACTCTATTTTTTGGTTTAACTTATTGAGTTTTATACCCAAACCAATTCTTTTGATCTTGATTTGTCGGTTTTTCCGAAGCTTTGATATAATACCTAATTATCATTTCCACCAATGAATAAGCATCGACCATCGACAACCACCCAAACTCACTAAATTTACGGTACTCAAAAGAGTTATTTAGAAGAAAGAAAGAGAAAAATAAACCTATACATAATAATAGAAAATTTTTTGAACTAATGTTTTTTTACTTTTATGAGAAAATTTTGCAAAAAAAATAAAATTGAAATTTCAGGTCTCGATTCCCGCCCGCGCCCCAAAGTTAATCTTTCTTAAATTCGAGCAATCAAATCAACATTAATAAATGATTGGAATTTTCCTGGATATATGTGGCATTGTCATCGGCACAGTTTTTCCGATATTCAAAACATGGCGTCAACTCAAAACGAGAAGGACGAGGGGATTGGTAATGAATGTAAATTATTTTGTATTTTAAATTTTGATAATTTAAGGTGCCTTTAGCAAAATATTGGGTACTTTTTGCCAGCTTGGTTACCGTTGAAGGAATTGCGAACATTTTTTCCTTGCCCAATATTATTCCATGCTATTCTTTAATCAAATTCATGTGCATTCTCTATATAACCGGCTTCGGAGGAGAACATCTCTACCAACAGGTATATAATAAATAATAACATTAATTAGCATTGTTTTTATTAAGACTATTTCACCAATCTTGCAAAAATTCGAACCGAAGGCTGCCCACTTGATCATATTATTCAAATGGATTGCAAATATTATTTTCTCAAACCAATCAATTCTAAAGGAAAATACTTCAAAAAAGAGAAAATCACGTAATCAGGAATCAGCGACAGCAGATGAGGTGATCCATTTAATTAATTCATTTTATTTAAATGATTTTTTTAATTTTAAAGAAGGACGATGAAATGGAATTGGATTCCACTCTGGCAGATGTGCCTTCCTAATAAATGATGATCCTCATTCAATTGTGATATTGAGACAAAGACATTCAAGAAAATTTAATTGTTAGCTTTAAATAGACATATCTTTCTATTGTATTTTCTTCATAAATATTTTACAATAAAATTTCAATAATAAAAGAAATAATAATTGAAATTATTGAAGATTAGGATTGTGTTTTAAACCGGTTGATGTTTGGACTGATGAGAAAATGGCTGATTAATTAGCCTCTTAAAAAATTAAATATGTTCATTTTCGACAACCCCCTCCCTCCAATGAATCCCATTTTGCTGTTCTTTTCCAAAAAAAAAAATAAAAAGATTGTACTTTATTTTTTTTAAATTTTTGAGAAAAAATAAAGCAATTAAAAATAATACATATTTTCATAAGCAAAATCAATCACATTATTAATTTTGTTTCGCTGATCAATTTGAATCCTCCCTTCCTAAAAATGATAAAAATAATATTTAAACATATTAAAATTATTTTAACCTTAATAAATCCGTCGTTCTGATCAAATGTGCCTTACATTCTGCGGGAATATTCGCACATTTGGCATCGAGCATATTTGCGAATGTTTCGGCAAAACTGTGATATCCAAAAGCAATTGCATTATTCGATATTCGTTGAATTTCCTAAATAAAATTGGATTTGGCAAATTTAAAATATTTTCGACAACAAACTTGATAAAATAAATCAACCCGGTCAGTTCGCTTCAACAATCGATGAAGTTTTTGTATATCCGTTTGAATTCCATGCTGATCGATCCAATGAATTTGGGGAGTGGCACTGGCTTTATAACTTATTTCTGGGTACCGGCATTCTAAATAAAATAATATATTTTTAAAGGAAATTGTTTAAAAACTTTTTGTTGTTTCCGTTTGTGCGTCCATTTGTTCCCATTTGAATGTTGAAGATGGAATAAATTGCAAACAAAGGACCCACAAATTTGATGGATCATTCCTTCAAAATAAATTGGTTTTTTTAGGGAATAAATATTTTACCGAAATGGTTTTAGTGCATATTCCTCGCCGGTGGTTAAATGTTGAAAAATTGCGACCATCCCTTCATTTCCCAAAACTTCGGCCATTGAATTTAAAAAGTCAAAATTATCTGCGTAATAAAATAAAATTTAAAACTTTTTCCATAAAAAAATTACCGATAGGTTTAATACAATGGGCGAGAGGGGATGATTTAACGTTGAATAAATTTTGGCTATTTGTGAATCCAATCAATTTAATTGTAAAATTCATTTCCGGTGACGAATCCAAATATTTAATCATTTTACCATCAAATGAATAAACTGGAAGTTTTGGCAAACCGGGAATAAATTCAACCTTAAAATAATAAATTAATTCGATTTAACCAAAAACCTTCAATTACATTTATTTTCTTTTCTTCGGTTATAATCAATGTTCCCTCCTTTTGTAATCTTGGAATTTTGATAATTTCATCCAATGCTGTTTGAACATCCTCATCTTTGCATATTATTGTTGGATTTGGGTCCTTTGAATATTCGGAAGAGATCAAAACAAGATCAGAAAGCAGCTGCGAACAAACTGAATTGGGCCAATCAGTCAATAATATAAAATAAATTGGACAAGGAAGTCGAAATGAATGCGGGATCTGAAAATTGAATCACAATAATTATTTTAATCAGTTGTTATTCTTACCCATCTATAATTGCTTCCCTCCAACAATAAAATCAATTCAAAATCATTCAAAACGGCATCGTTCAATATAACATCTCTCAACAATAAAAAATCAGGTGTCCCTGGTTTGATTGCACTTCTGCAAATTTTAATTATTTAATTTTATTAAAATTTAATCGATTTACGGAGGGAAAAATTCGGCTACATTATTTTCGGGGCGAAGCGAACGCTTCAAAATTTTGGGTTCTTTTGAAAATTCCATCTTAAATTGAAGAATTATTTTTTAATAATTTAAATTCCATACCAAATCAACATCAATTCCTTCCTTTGTCACGTTGTTTACTATGCCATTCATAAATTGGATTGCTCTTTGAAATTTATTTTGGGTAATTGGACCCGTTGAAGGTTGAACAATCAATGATAAAGAATAATCAAGTGCCAAATATATTTTCATCTATAAAATTTAGATTTTAATTTTAATCTAAGATAGTTTTTTAGAAATTTTTATTATTCTTAGGCCTAGATGCTAGCTGCTATGCTAGGTCTAATCTAGGTCTAGGCTAGACTAGGGCCTAGGGCTAGGTCTAGGTTAGGATTAATTGGGATTAAAAATCATTTAATCAAAGAATAAAACATATCGACAAAAATATTTTTCTTTATCTCGGAAATTTTTTATATTCTTTTTTTTCTTTCTCTGTCTATCCTTCTTTCTTTTTGCACTACAGTATACACCCCCGTCCCAATTTATGGATGACGCTGACACTTAACTAAAATGAAAAAAAAAGTAAGGACAAGACAAGTGAATTGCAAATCTAAAATAAAATTTATGCGATGATTTAATGTAGAATATTTGCTAAAAAAGGTGTTGTTTTATTTTTGTTAATGTTAATTTTAGATAATACAAACAAATTGAATTTACAATTATAAGAAGAAGAAACAATGCCTCCAAAATTTGATCCAAGCGAAGTGAAAATCAGTAAAATTTTAATTCAATCTAACAAATAATTTACGAATAATTTAGTTTATCTGCGTTGTGTTGGCGGAGAAATAGGCGCAACATCTGCTCTTGCTCCAAAAGTTGGTCCGTTGGGATTGGTATGCTTTAAGAAAATTAAAAATCCATCATAACAAAGCAAATTTTGTACAGTCGCCAAAAAAGATTGGAGAAGACATTGCAAAGGCAACTCAAGACTGGAAAGGCCTCAAAGTGACTTGCAAACTGACCATCCAAAATCGTATTGCCAAAATCGAAGTTGTGCCATCGGCTGCCTCATTGATCGTAAAGGAGCTCCGAGAACCACCACGTGACCGCAAGAAAGTGAAGAACGGTATGAAAAATGAATTATGCTTGTTGAAAGGGTAGGGGGCAATGATGGCCCTCATCCCCCGGTCTTCTTTGTTTTTAATTGAAAATAAAGTTGGCTGGCATCCGACTGCCAAGTCTATGCCTTCCAATTCCAACCAGAATCAGGTTTCAATTTATAAGGTTCAAAATGTCCAGAATGGCTCCAGTTTCCGCCATTAATATACTAATCAATTATATTTTAGTTAAACACAGTGGCAATTTGGTCATTGAGCAAATCATCAACATTGCTCGACAAATGCGCCCTCGTTCAATGGCAAAGAAGTTGGAGGGTACTGTCAAGGAAATTTTAGGTTTGCTTGATGATCAATTTATCTTTTTAAATTAAAACATATTAGGCACCGCACAATCGGTTGGTTGCACGATTGATGGGCAACATCCGCATGACATTGTGGATCAAATTCGCAACGGAGAAATTGAAATTCCAGATGAATGAGGCGGCTTTAGAAAGAATGCGAAGAGAAGAATATTCTAATGAGAAGAAGAAAACGACAATTTGTTGACAAGCCGTATTCATGATCGTCTTTTATTGTTAATTATTTTATCGGAATAAAAAAGTTGTTCTCATCACTTAACACTACTTAAATACATCAAATTTCCTATTTACATTCCACAATAGTCATTTACACTTAAAATAAATCCTTTGTTTAGTTAGCATTAGCACCGTATGCAGTAGGCATATATTCGCCATTTTGCTTTTTACAAAAATTTGTCTCGGGCAATATTAGGTATTCATGTTTACCCCCTCAGGGGACTATTCCAATATTATAAATGCGCAAGGTACAACTCTTTATTTATGTTTTTAACCTCGAATAATCTCCAACATTGTTTGCTGACCATTCATTCTCCTATTTTTATATATCCATTTATTTTATGCGCAAAGCTATTGTTGCTAATCGTAAATTATGCAAACGTCGACATATAATTCTCGAGCCAAGTGTTAAAATCAGGCCCAGGCGAGAGTTTGATTGATTGACTGTTGGTTGGATGGCATTGGCATTCATCATTTATTTATTCCTTTTCAATAGCCCACCAAAAAATATATATTATTGTCCAACCCACTTATTCTCACTCAAATGAATAATGAATGGCATTGGCAAGTGTTTTCCTTTTTATGAGAGGATTTGAATGGGCCGGTCACCCGGGAGAGAGGAAAATGGAATATGAGGGGCATTTATGAACATTTATTCCCCACATTTTTCCATTGGGCAATGAAAAAGAAGTAGGCCTAAAATTATTCACATCTGACTGGCCATTTTCCCATTGAATTTTGTGGAAGTTTTTTGTTTGCTTCAATAATTAAATGAATTTGTATGGAAATGACATTGAATTGGCCAATGGGTCATTCAAAAGAAGTATTATTCTCTCATCAATTTATTCAATTCCAATTTCCATCCAGCCAATTCATAATGTCTTCACAAATTTGTCCATTCCTTTCCCATAAGCCATACTTGAATGCATCGGTTCATTCGCTAATAATGGAGGCAATTAATTTGCATTTTCCATGCCGGCGCGAGAAATAACCAAAAAAGGTATTGTAAAATAATTACCTTGAGGATTTTATGGGGATTAAGCAAGATTAGGAGAAAGCAACGGAATTATTCCTTTTCCATAATTATCCTCTTCAAATGTTTTTTTCCTTCCAAGTTTGTCGGCATTTTGCATATTCAATGCGCGAATATTCCGATTGTATTTTTCACCCAAAAATGGCCCTCATTTTGAGTCACAGGGAAAGGGCGAATGGAAAATTTTGCCCCAGGCAAAAATGGCCATTTGCCTCATCTCCTTTCCCTTGCCACATCCATCTCATCCCGCGCGGCTTTCCCTTTTTTGATGGATTGCCGAATAAGAGAGTACTAAAAATTCGATGATAATTTTGAGCAATTCCTCTTTTTTCCAATGGCAATCAATCTCCCAAAAGTTAGATTGGACGGATTCAGGGGATTTAGTTTCACTCGGCCAAACCAAAGCAAATATAAAAAGGTAATGTGGGTGGAGAGGGGAAGGACAAGTTGGTTGGCCGACCCTGAACCGCGAGGATTGAAGGGGATATTATTAGCCCGCTGGGTCAGTCATTCTCTGTCCTAAATCCCCTCAAAATCCATCCATCGGCCATTTTCCCCCGCTGAGAACCAAATGACCCGAATTGGATGACTCGACTAGTCTGCTCTCTTTTCTAAATCAAATGCCCTAAAAATGTACGGCCATTTGCGCCCATCCATTCCCCAAGCCAGACCACCATCTAAAGACGGGCCAATTCCAGTCTGTCGACCTTCATCGCAATTGCGCGAATCCCATTCCCTTTACCCTTAGCAAATGGGATTTCAACGGTCATTTTATGACTCAACCAAAGGCGGCAAACTTCAATGAATCCATTTGCCTCCATCTTTTTATTGGTCACTGACTTTTGATGAGAAATTGGGTTGAATTGAAATGGATAGAAAATTCAGCAAAAACTTCTCCCACTATAATTTCCCATCATTGTCCTCGTTTTTCCTTTCTATTCTTTTTTTGTTGGAAACCATAGACATTGCTGACCCAAATTGCGCATCCTCCCATTTTGATTCTAAACAATTGTTGACCGGCCGACAGTAAAAAGAACAATGAACTTGTGCATTTTGCCCACATTTTATTGTAGAAAAGACCAATTCCTTCCATTACCCATTTTTCTGTTTATCGGGAAGGAAATGGAATTATTTTGAGTCTGCCTAAGGCGATTTTATTGATGTCTGATGGGAGGGAGGATTGGCAAAAAACTCCAGAATTTGTTTATTTTATACATTCTTTTTTTGGCCCAAGGCAATTTCATTATTTTTAACAAAAATCTTATCTTCTTTTTTCAATGCCAATCCGGCTCCATTCCCAACAACTTCCGGTCTGCCAAAGTCATTGACCAAAAGTGCCGAGTTCGGCACTGTCAATCAGCAGAAGCAGCCAGGAGGAAGAAAGGACTACTTCCTTCCTCCCAACCGTTCTCTTCGCCGCACATCTGTCTCCTTTCGTCCCATTTCCTTGCGGAACCGGCCCCTCTGCTGGTCACTCGCTTAATTGCCCGTCCGTTGCCATTTGGTGAATTCATTTATTTCATCCATCCATCTCCATATTCCACAACACAATCCATCCGAATTAAATAATGCGCCCAAATACATTATTTGGGCATTCTTTCCTTTTTCATTTAGACAAAAATTGCGCAAATTCTGAACCAGCAAAAAATATGATGCTTTTGAGGCCACTTTCCCCTCCCAATGCCGAACAATACAACCCCTCAACCTGCTTATTGGGCCTTTCTTCCCATTCCCTCCATTTATATTTGGTCATCCCTTCGTCCCACCCTTTCCTCCCCTCTTTTTCTTTCTTATATTTGCATGTTTTATTGCGCGTTGCTGCCCTTCGGCGCTATTCTCCGGCCCTACATTTCTTTTTTCTCCAATTTCTGCCCACCCGAATATCGATTCTATCGTCGGCCCATTTCTGTCGGTTTCTTCTCCTTCATTTCCCGTCCATCGCCCGCAGGCCGCCTTCAAAAAGAAATGTGATCGGCGAAGGAAACCGACGAAGATTGCGGCGGAAGTTTCCAAGAAAGATCAGCTTACAATGGCCTTATTGTCCAACAATGCAAATATTTTTTGATTCTTTGCTTTTACATTCTCTAATGTGTGACGAATTGGGCAATCTTTTTTTTTAATTCACCTTTAATTTTTTCAATGTAATTGTGTTTTTTCCCCCATTCTGATTTGTAATTGTAATTGCCCCATTCTGAGTTGTAATTGTAATTGCACCATTCTGATTTGTAATTGTAATTGCCCCATTCTGAGTTGTAATTGTAATTGCACCATTCTGATTTGTAATTGTAATTGCACCATTCTGATTTGTAATTGTAATTGCACCATTCTGATTTGTAATTGTAATTGCCCCATTCTGATTTGTAATTGTAATTGCACCATTCTGATTTGTAATTGTAATTGCCCCATTCTGATTTGTAATTGTAATTGCCCCATTCTGAATTGTAATTGTAATTGCACCATTCTGATTTGTAATTGTAATTGCCCCATTCTGATTTGTAATTGTAATTGCACCATTCTGATTTGTAATTGTAATTGCCCCATTCTGATTTGTAATTGTAATTGCCCCATTCTGAGTTGTAATTGTAATTGCACCATTCTGATTTGTAATTGTAATTGCACCATTCTGATTTGTAATTGTAATTGCCCCATTCTGATTTGTAATTGTAATTGCACCATTCTGATTTGTAATTGTAATTGCCCCATTCTGATTTGTAATTGTAATTGCCCCATTCTGATTTGTAATTGTAATTGCACCATTCTGATTTGTAATTGTAATTGCCCCATTCTGATTTGTAATTGTAATTGCCCCATTCTGATTTGTAGTTGTAATTGCACCATTCTGATTTGTAATTGTAATTGCACCATTCTGATTTGTAATTGTAATTGCCCCATTCTGATTTGTAATTGTAATTCCCCATTCTGATTTGTAATTGTAATTGCCCCATTCGGATTTTTAATTGTAATTGCCCCATTCTGATTTGTATTTCAATTTTCAACTATTTTTCTTGATGATTGGAATGAACAATGTCCTTGGCCCTTCGCTTCCTCTGTTCCAAATTAATTGCTGCCAACTAATTCAGAGAAAGAAAAACATTGCCCAGGGTCGATTGATAGTTCGGATAAGGAAATGAAGGAAGGGAGTTTCCCATCCCAAAGAAATATGGACACTTCGAAGGGGGAGGGGATTCGAAGCCACCGACTGTCACCAAGCAGCCAATGAATTTCCCGTCCATCATCGACTTGTTTTGGTCCCCTAATTCCACCCCTTGTCTTTCTCTTTATTTATTCACTTCTCACACCATCCAAAATGTTATCAATCGAAATTTGCGCCAAATGGCCAATTTTTGGTCCCAAGAATGCAAATTTCGCTGGTCATTTTCCATCCCCTCTCATATCTGACTGCTGGCGCCAGCGAATAATTAATTTCTTCCTCCTTCACTTGCTATTCAGCCAGCCGCCGGATGCCGCCTGACCCATTTTACCACCATTTCCTTCACCCAATTCCAAACTCCAAAGTTTTATTTGCCTTTTCCCTCCCTCCATTCTCCTCCCCAAAAATGTTCATTTTCCTTAGGGCTTATTCCACCCATTTTAAAGATAGATGTCCGCCGATTTGCCCCAATTTGCCGCCACCATTCCGGCTAATAAAATTTCCAATAATCCCGGTTATTCTTCTTCCTCTTCCGATGAAGAATTGGTGGTCGCCGACAATGGTGGATGGCCATCGGTGGTTAGCGTTTTGGTCAGTCCAAATCAAAATTTATTTAAAAAAATATCAATTATCTTTGCTTAAGGAGACCCCGGATCGACGTCGAATGCGAAAATCATTGCGTTCGGCTAAAAGGACGGTTTCGTGGTGCCAAGGCCCTTCTCCTTCTTCGGCCGATTCAGCCTCTAAATTTTCCATTTCTTCCCCTTCAATTGGCCAAAAAAGGAATTCTAATGGCGGATTCTGTTCAATTTCAGCATCCGCCTTCTTCAATTCTCCACCATCCAACAAATTAATGGTCCTTATTTTCACGTCCAATAAATTCATCTAATCCTCTTTTCATAATAAGTCTTCCACTGGATTTTCCTCCCCAACTTTGCGCACTCCCAGCCAATCTTTGGCCATCCATTTGTCCCGATCCCCACTTCGTTCCTTCTTCATCAAAGAAAGGCAAAAAGGAGTTGGGCTCGATATGTCACCAAAATCGAGTCAATCTTCTGCCTCCTCCTCATCTGCCATCTCAAATGGCCAAAATGAAAATGATCAGCCGGTGTTAAAACCATTGAATTTGCACAATTATATCGGTGAATTTAATGCCAAACTGGTCAAATTTCAATTTAATTTAAGGCATCCGTTTTTGTGGCGAACAGCCGGAACAAATAACCAGAAATCAGCTTATGGATGGGAAAAATGGAGGGCAGAATAAATTGACAGATGAAAATGGCTTCAGGGAACATCAGAAAATGAGGAAAGAGAGAATATCCCAGGATTCTGGTTTTTTTGATTCATCAAATTCCTCTCTAAATTCGGCAACAATTGAAACACCCAGCAAGGGAATTTTCACCAATTCCAGCAGCCGGCATCAAGTCAATTCACTCAATTTTTAATAATTTAATTTTTAATAATAATTTTCAGATTTCCTGTTGTACATCTTCATCCATCTCCACCTCATCATGCCCATGCCCATTCACTAATTCATCAATTTCTTTCCTCAATTCCACTTCTTCCTCTACCAATTCTGGCCAAATTTCGCCTCAAATTGCCCACATTTCACCCACAAATCGTTCATTTTTGCCGCCTCCATTGTTCCTCGAATTTGACCATAATTCGGAATATTCATCATTGAATTCCTCCTCCTCTCCCTTCTTCCATTCACCAATTCCGGAGCAAAGTTTTGGACCACTTGAAGCAAGGTGAATAAAAATAAATATACATACAAATGTTTCATTCAATTCCATTCATTTTATTTTAAGTGTTGTGCATGGAATTTTGGATGATTGGGATAAATTACAGCCAAATTTATCGGAAACCACTTCTTCAAATGATGTTTTGGATTTGGACAATCAATCTCCACAAAAAACGCCCGGAGGCAATCGGAAATGGAATATAAGGAAACCATCGGTGAGCCAGGAATGGGCCAAAAGTGATTGAAAATTTGATAAATTTAAGCCCCGATCGCAAAATTTTGAACGGAAATTGCAAATTTTGAGGCGAAAAAGGGAAAGTCCCAGGAAAAAGGAGAGAATTGGAGAAGAATGGTGGAGAAATGGAAAAAGGCAAAGAAATGGAATTCCATCTGAATTATTCGTTGAAGGATTGGAACATATTTATGGCCCAGAATTGGAGGAAAATGGACTCATCAAAATGGTAAATTAAATAAATTATATTTAAATATTATTTTATTTAGTTCCCAAAAATGGATAATTGGCAATTCAAATTGATGTTCGGCCAAACGACGGACCAATTGGAAATTACAAAAAAGGCACATTCATTCATTGGCGGAAAGAAGAATATAAAAAGCAGAAATGATGGAATGGTCGTCGGGCACACAAAATCAGCCGGATTACCCAAAAAATTGGAGAATGAAAGGAGAATAAATTTGGAAGAGGAATAAAAAAGAAACTCAAAAAATGTAAATTCTATTCAAATCCACGCACCCAAACCCAATTATTATTATTATTTTCTCAAAAATGCATTATATATAGTCAAACAAACATATTTAATATTTATTCAATTTTCTAATAAATTATTGCCAAATTATTTACTAAAATAAGCAAATTGGTCAAAATATATTGGAGAAGGGGAATTTTGCTGATATGATTGGCCGTCGATTTTAGGGGGAATACATTTCATTTCATTTAAATATTTGCTCTCATTTTCTTCATCAGTCAAGTTTGAATGAAATGCCATTTGTCGACTCCATCCGGAATTGGCTTTGGCTCATTTTGAGGCGGTTGCTTGGCCAATAATTCTTCCCATTTTTGATTGTCCGCTGGGAATGCCGCGCCCGGATAGTTTGTCTCACTAAAAGAATAATTTTGCAATTAATAATATTTAAATGTGGAATAATTCTCACGTGTTGAGTGGAGTTGGATCTTGTTTGGAAATGAGTGCCTTCCAAAATGAATTTGTCTCGTCGATCACTTTATGCGCAAATTCACGGTCCTTGAATTCGCCGTTGAATGCGAATTGATTTGCCGGCTTCCCCGTTGGAATTTTGTAAACTCGAAACCATTCATGTGTTGCCGTAAGCAGTCCGGGCAATTCTCGTTCAACGTCCCCAATGTTATTCAATTTTGGTGCCAATTCGTCGTTCACGTCAATTCCAACCAACTTTAAAATAAATTGAATATTTTATTCAAATTTATTTTACCTTCCAATCGGTTTCCCCTTCGTCCAAAAGTGCCAATGTGCCGAGTACTTTCACTTTGACGACGGCCCCTCTCTTCTGAACTTTTGAACCAATTTCGACAATATCGATTGGGTCATTGTCCCCTTTGGCGCCGGTGATTTTGTCCACATGGTTTGGATCCTTTATGAAAGCATTATGGAATTTGTTGAATTTCTTCATCCCTTTTCTTGCCTCCCAAGTTTGCGGCAATGCCCCATAATTCCAAATGTATCCGTGATGGGGGAAAATATTGTTCACAAAACGAGGAAGGCCCTTCTTCTCATCCTGCTTTATTGGTGACATTGGCTCCTTGGTGGCCATCTTAATTAATTAATAATTTGACCACTCATTTCAATTATTTTTAATTTTATTCTCATCTCGAATTGAAATGGGAGATTTTCCAAATCGAAATACATTTTTTGGTTATTTTATTATTTTAATTTAACCTCCATTTTTGCATTGGTCCAACGAGGAATTTCCACGACCATATTAAACACTTTTGAGGCTGGATCGGCATAGAGTGGAATATCATGCCAAGGCGAGATCACTTTGCCATCGGGGCCTTCTAAAAATTTATATTTTAATTTAATATTTTTCAAAAAAATCACAAACTAATGTAAATTCGGTAGTCAAGAGAGTAGAGCGATCCACGTTCAACAGTGCTGTATTGAGTCATATTTGCGATTGTAATATTCCTTGCTGCAATTGGTGCTGCACTTGTTACACTATTCAATGCCCTAAACATCCAAAAAATGATTGACGGATTTTCTGTTATCCACAATCAATGGGAAATTGGATTATTTTAATGGAAATGGAAAGGGCGATGTTAAATTAAATTGGAAAAGGAAAAAAAATTAAGGGAAAGTTTGTCAGTATGGAAATATGGATTAGGGAGGAATGGAAGCGATGACTAGTTCCCTTGGTAATGGATGGGATGAATTCATTATTTCGGGTGTCACACCAAAGAAAAAGTACAAACCAAAAAAGAAGTCCCGTTGTAATAGTAAGAAGTCCCAGAAGAGCAAATAAATGACCAACACTAATTATAGTTGTTTTCATTCGATTTTTTCCTCCTATCTTTTATAGTTTGTGAGTTTTTCTTAAAACCTGGAATAATTTAGAAAAAAAAACAAGTAAAATAGGAAAAGAAAATAAAATAGCACCGATTCATAATAACTTTCTAATTAAACTGATGGCATATGTTGAAACCACACCACAAATAAGAAGAAAAAGCAATCAAAATCAAGTAATAAATTTTTTTTATTGAGAAATTGGATATTGTTTCATTTAAAAACAAAATGACAAAATATTTTTTATTATCATAATCCATAAATCAATAATCCATGTTAAGCAGCTGAATCTGCTTGCTAACAAAAATTTAATTAATTAAAATTAATCATTTAATTAACGGAAATATTGAGAACGGAGTTGAATAAATGGGCAATGAAAAAATAGCTCATAAATTGTAAATTGAATTTGGAAATTGGTTGCTTAATATGAAAGAGTGATTAATGATTAATTCATTTTTATCATTTTTCTATAATGAAAGGAAAACAAAGGACTAGAAAATGGAAAAAATTGTTAGGATTTAGGAAGGATAAGCTCTATTATACGAGGGATATTGTAATAGAAAATGATGAATAAATGGAGAGAGGATTTAATCGAATCCATGAGGTTTTATGTTTGATTTTGAGAGAGAATAGCGCCTTGGGAAAATTTGTTATTTGTTACAATTTTAATGAAAGAATTTGGATGGAGCAATTTGGGAATTTCTGTTCTCAATTTCGATGGATCCATTCATAATTAGCCCAACCAAATCGCAGTTGATACGGACAAAATTAGGCCAATTAAAGGGCTAATCATTATTAATGAGGAAGTGGCACCACATCTGCAGATGAGGGAAATATATTAATCCGAAAATAATATTTTTCACGTTTGATTTGGCGTACATTTCCTGTCGCAAACTTCGCCTTTCCATCCTTCGGCACATTGGCATCTTAAAAGCAATTCATTTTTCGGCAATTTCAATTTTTTGCCAACCTTCCTCCAATTAATTCGCCATTTTGGCAGGAAATAATTGTATCACAATTTTCGCCCACATAATTATCCGCGCATCGACATCGGTCGTTTGAATTTCGCCACCGTCTTTCATGTTCTAGAAAACCAAATTCATCCTTCCGAAATTGTCCATTCATTTTACCTTTTTCCGCCATCCTCCAGCAAGCCAACCGTTCACAGTACCGACCATCCCAGGGTGCCATACAAATGCATTCAATGTGCTTTGAGCCTAGGGCCAATTGGCCATCATGTTGGCAAACATTTGGAGTACAAACTCCCATAATGTAGGAGTGATTGACTGGGCAACTACAATTGGAATATTCAATCCTTCTGAACCACTTAACCCTTACCCAATGTATTCATTGCAAATTGGTCCTTTCCACCTGTCTTTGCATTCACATTTTCCCGTCTCTTCATTATATTGTCCATGAACTTAATTAATTAGTTATTAATTTGTCACTTTAATTGGGACAATTCACTTCTTAAATGTTGGCATTTATATCGCTCATAATGGCCATCTTCATCGCTGGCACTGTGGCTTTCCTTTAAATTTGAAATCAATTCCAAAACCCAAAAATCAATGCCATTGGCCAACCTCGTCCAACCAAACTCGACACTTTTCCAGTCCAATTCCCTCAACAAATCCATACTCTTTTGCCGGATCCCCTCCAGGCCCGGGTTCAACCCCTCTGGCATGATCGCATCCTTTTGGGATTAGCGAGAGGGGAATTAGTCGTTGATAATTTTCGTCGATTTCCTTATTTCGAACTGCGGAGGAAAATGCAATAAAAAGGCCCAAAAGGAGAATGAGTGAAAAATTCCGTCGATTTGATATTAAAATTTGATGAAATGGCAGCATTTTGGATGCCGAAAATTCGGCAATTAATTTCGGAAAAATCAAAATTTTCTAAAATATTTATTTGTTGAGATTTAAGGTGGAAATTCGGGGAATTAAATTGTTGGATGTGATGGGCCCTGGGGCTGACAAAAAAAAGGAATTGTGAAGGAGAAGAGCCGGGGGGGGGGGGGGGGCATTCGTCACGCGTTTTTATTCACGGGAATCGGGAATGGAAGGGAAATGACGGGATAGGCAAATTGCTTTGCCCTTGGGCGATACCTGGGCATTGGCCATTGGAGGGGAAGGAGAATTGGCGAATTCTTTTGGCCAATTCCTTTGCTTTGCTTTTGGCCAGCAGACAAGCACAATGGAAATAGGGGGAATAATGAGGGGAAAGGCCGGCGGCACCGGCTCTGGGATGGGGGAAATATTCTGGAATTGGTGGCCAAAGGCATACCGCCCGGGAGGTCCTTTATGAATTTTCACTTGGAAATTTGGATTTTTGCCAATGCCAAAAAAGAATAACCAACAATGAGGTGGAGGCCATTATTCGAAAATTTGCAGCTGAGAATGTTTTTGCATTCCTTTGCATCTTCCTCGGCCCCTTCCTTTTTCAGGCAACATCGATTTGGCAAAAGCGGCGAGAATGCCGCGGCCCTTCTTCCTTTCCACATATTTCGCTTTTGCTTCTATTTTCCCTTTTCAACATCCCTATGAATTTGCCAATTTGTTTATTCAATTCGCCGCCCGAAAAAGGCAAACCAGTAAAGAAATGAAGAAGAATCGGACATTTTGGCATTGAATGCCAAAATTGGATGGGAAAACTTCGATGGGTTTGGCTTGTCAGACTTTTGGGAACGGGAAAAGGGGGATGGAAGGAAATGGGCCAGAATAGACAATTAGGAGAATCGTTTGGGCATTTTTGGAATTGGGAGAAAGGAAGGAAAGGATTTGAGGCTGAAAAAGTGCCGCCCTTCAGATGAAGATATTCTTCAAATGGACGAACGGAATTGGAATTGGCCAATTGAATTTTAAATTAAATAATTTTAGTCACCATTTTGGCCATGGGTGCGCAATTTAAAGTGGAAGAAAAAGTCGGTGGAGTGGTTGAAAATGAATTGTGGGAAGGAAGATGGGTGGAGGATTTGTGGGCCGGCTTAAAGGATTGATTGTTGGGAGGGGAAAACATCATCACTGGGGAAAAGGGGTGGGAAAAGTGGTTTTGTCCACTTTAATAAGAGGGGAATGGCCAATGGACGGAAATGGCCATTGAAAAATGAGCAAAAGGAGGAATTGGCACGGACATTTTTAGGATATAAAAATTGATTGGAGTGGGAGGGGATGGAGAGGAGGAGAGGACCGGAAAGACAATAGTGGATGGAGGAGGGAGGGGAATGAATGTGCCAAATGGTCGATGGAAGAGCATGGATGGCCAGATGGCCGGCCAAAAATGGTGGCCTGGATGGGAGGGGAACAACAAGGTCGTTTTGATGATTGTTTTGAAAAAGACAATGGAAAGGGGGGAATTGGTATTGGCCAATATATATTCGGATGGCCTTCATTTTAGACTGCCAAATTGTCCGCCCCAACCTTTTAAAACACTAAAATTCGGCCTCATTTTGTTTGTATTGCGCAAGAAGAGTGGCCATCCTTTCCCCTCCATTCCTTTCTATTTTCCCCCCTTGTCCACCCTCTTTTCAACCAGTCGATTGTCCTCATTTTCCTCTTTTACAAACTGAAATTCGATCCTTCCTTCCCTTTTCCATTCGGATGTGGACAAGTAGCCGAAGGAGAAGGGGAAGGAAGGTTGTTGGCCTATGGAATGGGATGGACATTTCCCTTCAATGCTTTTGGACTTTTTGGGGCTGGAAAATGCTTTAATTAATGGACTTTAATGGAAAAATGGAGAAATCATATTTTTGGATGATTTGATCGGCGGCAATGGAATGGGTTAACGGTGAAATGGATGGAATATTTGTGGTTGGATGGATGAATTGAATGGATGGATGGGCAGGGATTGGCCCATTTTGGCGAAGCATTTGCGCGGATAATGGCCGATGGACCGGGTTTTGGTGGATGGATGGGTGGTAAAAAGGTTGTGGGGACTTTGGAGGGTAATTGCCGGGGTTGGGCAGGGCAATTTGGGCGGATTCCATTTCCATTCGAGATCCGCCCTTCACTCCATCCATCCCCACCTTCGGATGTATGTTTTGTGGGGAATGAAAAGAATCCATCCATTTTTGGGTAATCGAATCCAAATGGCGGATTCAGGGATTATTCAGAATTGCCGTCCATTGGGAGGGTCATCATTGCTCATCCTCAATAAAATTGACCTGTTTCGGTTTCCAGGGGGACCAACAAAAAAAAGAGAAATGTCCTTTTTTAGATGGACAAATATGGAAAAAGAAGGAATAAAAAAGGAATGGAAAGGGGACAAAGCCGATAATTGAGCGTTGGAACATTTTGGGGAAGGTGCGCAGTCGGTCGGTTGGGTGGGTGGGTGGATGATCTCCATTCATCCATTTGAACCAATCGAAGCGTGAATTTGGGCCAATTCCATTCATTCATTCATTCAATGGATTCATTTTGTCTATTGGCCAGAAAAAGAATAAAAAATGGAGGCATTTTTGGTTCGAAAATTGAGTCCAAATTTGTCAAAAAATGGAGAATTGACGAGGAAGACGGCCACCACTGGCAGTGGTAGGCCATGGCCCAATTAGATTAAAGGACCGATAAAATTTTTTGCTGCCTTGGAGGAATCTTCTTCAGTGAGTGAATTTGGCCTCGGGGGATTTTAAAATGGAAAAAAGGAATTTGAGGAGAAAAGAACGGCAATATTAGGGGGAATGGATTATAAAATGTAAAAATGTTCAAATTAGTGGACATTGGCCAATGCATTATTTTCCCTTTTTATATTTTGGCCAAATAGCAGGTCACAGTGGCTAATATGGAATGGAATGGACTGCGCAAACAAGCCAATGGCCAGGCCATGGACATAGAGGGCAGCAGACTATTCCAAATGAAAAATGTAATTTTGCTTCTTCTCATTTCGGCCACCGGTCAATCAATCCTCTCCCTCCCACCACTCTTCCCTTTCCGCCGCCATTCCTTTTTATGGTGGCTGTTTTGTGTATTTATTTAGAGGGAAAATGGCCAAAATGCCAGTCAATTTGTGAAATTGCCCGGAGGCGATGAAAGCAAATTGGAAAAGGAGAAAGGAACGGCAAATGCGAGAATTGGACCCTTGGGGGCACATTTACCAAAAGGGAATTGAATTCGAAGGAGGAAATGTGCATTCAAATTTATAAATAAATAAAATGAGAATAAAATTAAATTGGAAAATAAAAATGAAAGTGAAATGTTAAAAAATATTATGGAATTTATTAAAATATTATTCCATCCACTGGCCAATATTCATTCATTCATTCATCAACAATTTGATTTGAGATCATCCATTCCAATTCAATTCCAATTTATTCCGGCGTTAAATCATATCTTGAGAGCATTCCGCCGTCTCCAACTGCGATCATCATCTAAATAATATTCCAAAATAATTTATTCCATTTCCCCTTCCCTTTAATTTACCTTTCCATCCGGACTGAAATCGGTATGTGAATGTAGGTTAAACCACCCTAATATTGAAAACAATCATATTTGCATAAAAATTGTATTCTTCACATTTTATAACATTGTAATCATCAAATATAAACAATCATGTAATAAATGAAGAAAGCGAGAAAGGACCGGTCGACTTAATTTTAAATATTTATTGCCATTTCATTTATTTTGGATCCAATGCCATTCCCAATAAAAATCCCAAGTTGAGAAATTCACCAATCATCAATCAATCATATTTTATACACACAATATATTAACATTTATTAAACAACAGCTTTAGAAATGGTCAAAATTAGTGACGAAGTAAAAAATAACAAACTGAACGGAGGACGAGCACCAAATGGGGATAGGCTCTGGGATTGCAAAATCGAGGGATGCAACCAAAAAAACATTCCAACTGGCAAATTGAGTGAGCATTTGTTTGCCATAATACACGGACACAGAGCAATATTCGATGAAGAGAATAAACAAGGCCAAATAGAAAAAGTGACTCCACGCGGCCCAAACAATGTAGAACATTCAACAAAAATTGAACATCAAGAGAGAAAATGTGAATTCTGCGGGGACAAATACACAAACAAAGTTTTGTCAATGCATCGAAAGTAAAGGAAATTTCATACAATTAAAACTAATCTTAATGGTTTTTCAGGAATTGCAACGAACAAGGCAACATTTTCGGATGCCCGCAAAAGGATCGATTTTACGCACACGGACCAAATGGAGGATGGGCAAAAGAATTGGCCGACGCACTCGAAAAAATGGAGGCGCCAACGGATGAAGAAAGGGCGGAGGCAATCCAAATAACAACGGAAGAAGGGGGCAAAATGGGAGGAGTCTATGTGAGGATGGCGAAGGAATGGCTGGAGACGAAGGATATTGCAACAGCAATCGAAAATTGGGTATTTTTTATTATTGAATTATTTCCAGAAAACATTTGACAATTTACAGGTTTACTCTGGCTATGCGCGCAATGCCAAAACAAGACAACAAAGGCACATGGGGAATTTGAACGTCGCAGTTCAACATTTTTTGGTGACCCGAGCAGAAGCAGAGGAAGCAAGGCAGTTGGAGGCGACAGAAACACCCATTGTCGTCATTGAGGGTGTTCCAATCAAGTTGGCGAAAGCCGTTGAGCAGGCGTTAATTCTTTGCCGAGGTTTATTTTTAAATTTTGAATTTCATAAAAATAAAAGAATTTTGCAGTGAATCCGGGCAAAAACAAAAATACGCCCTTTCAACAAGACATTGAATGGGAGCACTCAAAACTGAGGGAATTCGCGGCCAAGCTTCTCTTCGAGGCCTTCAAAAACCCAAAATTGGTTGAATTGGAGCAGGGTATGAATTTTTATTTAGAAATAAAACCTGAAAATGTAAATATTTATAGATCCGGAAGAAGAATTGCCAGCAGCGGAAACGAGCGAGGATGATCCGGCGGTGTTTCCAACGCCAATAAAGACTGCCAATCGAAAGAAGCGAACTTCATCAGGCGGGCCCTCGCATGCGGCATCATTTCCAGCATTGGACCCCAAGGTAAATTTTATTTTAAAATTTTTTTTATTAAATTTATTATTATTAAGAGGCCAAATTTCATCCATCCACAAATCGACGCAAGCACATCGGCCTCGGCGCCCATCCTTCCATCAACGCCAACATCGGCATTTGGACAACTCAATTTTATTTTTCCCTCAACGCCATCCTCTACATCATCATCAAAAAGAGAGGAGGAATTGGCAGCGGAAAACGACGCATTGAAGATGGAATTGAACAAGAAAAATGAGGAAATTGACAGGAAAAATGAGGAAATTGACAGGAAAAATGAGGAAATTGACAGGAAAAATGAGGAAATTGACAGGAAAAATGAGGAAATTGACAGGAAAAATGAGGAAATTGACAGGAAAAATGAGGAAATTGACAGGAAAAATGAGGAAATGGAAAGAATGAAAGAAGAGAATGAAAGAATGAAGGAGGAAATGAAGAGACTGAGGGGAGATTATTAAAAATTAATTGAATTTGTTTTTTTTTGTTGATTTTGTCTATTTTTTTTTCCTTCATTTCAAATTATAATTTCATCTTTTATCTCCGGTTTTAATAAATATTATTAATTATTTTGTTTACATTTATGCAAATATGATTGTTTTTAATATTTGGGTGGCTTAACCTACATTCACATACCTGAATTCAATTTGCCGGATGCATCCTCTCAATTCACGGCTGCTTGGCCCAATCAAATAATCCCCATTTGGTGAGGGCAATTTCCCTTTGTCCAATCGCCAAATTCGGATTTCACCATTTTGACTGCCGCAGGCCAAAAACTATAAAAAATAATTTAAATAAAATATTTCCCCATTTTTACTTTATTTTGTGGGTCAATTCCCATTTTGATGAACCACATTTCAGTGTTTGGCATATCCATTATGACCGTATGCGATGAAAATGTTTCCGGACATTTCAATGTCCCTTTTCCGCAAATTCCTTCATCAAATTTGCCAAATTTCCACAAAGTTATGCAATTTTCGCTCGATTTTGAGAAGATGAAATCGCCCATAATTCGGACACTGTCCACATAATTTGTGTGTAAATCACGGGAATGGCAAATTGGAAAATGCAATTCCACTTCCGATTCGGTGCCATTTCCCCCTTCCTTCATCGAAGATTGGATTCGGGCATTCACTTCCGTCCCCTCGCCAATGTGCCAAAGTTTGACCGCATGGTCCATACTCGCGGTGGCCAAAAATGCACCGTCACTGTTAAAATCCTGGGAAATTTATTAGAATTTTTGGAATAAATTGGACCAACCAATGAAATGACTTGATCCCGATGGCCTTGAACTCCACCCAAAACGGCCAAACAATTCCTTTGTTGAATATTCCAAATTCTGGCGGTGAAATCTTTGCTTGCCGACGCAACAATCATTGGATTCCGTGGGGAAGTGCGCAATTCATTGATTGAATCGCCGTGTCCAATTAAAGGCTAAAATATGAGAATTGAGAAATATATGAATGAAAATGTAGAATGGAAATTTACACAAAAAAGTCGGCCATTGTGTGGGCTCATCACTCGAATCACGCCACGATGGCCACCGACCACCAAAACTTGTTGGGCCGTATCAATTTTATAGGCCCATGTGATCGCATAAAAACATTCATCCGTCTGAAAATGAATTTGAAATATTTGAATGGATTGATTGATTTACCGCATCTTGATCATCAAATTGACGCAGCAAACGAATTCCAGATTGATTTGGGTGGCAAGAATAGACGGAAATCTGAACGAAAAAAATGGGGCTTTGAATTAGTTAAATTGCTTGTTACTTTATTTTTGCCGACGGTAGCAAAATAGTTGAGGCCATCTTCTTGTGAGGAACATGGATTGAATGCGACGGCATAAACTGTTGATTTGTGATTCTCCTGAAAAATAATGAGGGTTTCATTGGATTTTGACAATCATCAAATTTACCGCAAATGTTCCAACGCAAGTATATGGAGCTTTCATAATTTTGTTTATAAAAAATAAAAATAACAAAAAGTTGATAAAATTATTTAAAAAAATAAAAAAATTAATTTTGTTAATAAAAAAGGATATAATGGATAATAAAAACATATCGCCAAATTTATATTTAAAAATAATAATGAGTGGTCCTTTTTGCTACAGTTTTGCAGATTTTTCAATTTTTTTTTATTTTTTACTGATATCATTTCCGTGTGGCCTAAAAGCCAAAACACATTTACCTCTATTATTTTACTGGAAAATTGATAATTTTTTTATTTTACTTAACAATTTTATTCTACCATGACAAGGGGAATTGATTAGCTTATCATCACTTTTATTTATCACCATTATAAATCACCAATATTGTTCTTTTAAAGTGAAAAACTTGCACAAATGAATGGGGAATTGACCGATGGAATAAAGGGAAGAATGCCTTTTTCATTCCCCCATTCCCTTGCGGCTGTTGATCATCACCAATTCCACCATAACTTGTTCTTTCAATTCCATTTTATTCGATCCACCTTTCACCCCATTAGCCCTTCATCGTCCATTTGTGAGTTGATCCGCTAAATTTTTACGGAAAATACGTGAAAATGGACCAAATGAGAAGTTGAGGCTGGACGCTGGAGGGGGATGAGTCAGCGAATTTATGACGGCGAGAATTATGGGAAATGGAGGTGAAGGCCCCTTTGGGGCCGCTGCGGACTGTTGGGACATTTGGCGGGGCACCTCTCTGTTTGGTGATCAGTAGCAATATTCCTCTGTTAATTCAATTTTCCATATTCCTTTATTGGCCGCTTTATCAAATTTCTCGCCTTTTTCAAGCGGAGGGGAATAGAGGAGGAGGGACAGGAATTTGGCCCAGCCCCCACCCTTCCTTTGGCCCAATTTGCTCAATAATCCAAACAAATGTGTTGAGGGGTGAAGAATGTCAACAGAGTATCAAAAGGCAAATGTGGCTCCTTCCATTATTTTTTTTGTTATTTGCCGAATAATTCCAACCAATAATCCAAATTTGGCCGCAAATTCCTTTTCCCATTCCAGAATAATTCTGTTCTTGGCTAAATTATTCCTCTCTTGCCAACCAAATTGCCCAAAATGGCTTGCATTGAAAATAAACAGGAACAGGCAATGAACTTTTTGGAGTTGCGGGCCAAATTCGACGAGGCGAAGTTGGAAATTAAAAATGGGGAGGAGGAAAATGGGGGGAAAGAGGCGGCAACAAATAAATCGGTGGCAGAAAAGAAAAGTTCGTTTTTTGTTGTTGGGATGGGAAAATTTAAAATGGCCAAATGCAGGAATATTCGAATCGAATAAAATTGGAATGTTTTCGGCCGATAAACCATTGCCTCCAATAAAACCATGGAGAGAGGCTCCCCCGCCCCCACCGCCAAGGCGTTTGCCTAAGGTTTGATGGAAAATGGCAAAAAAGGCACAAAATGTTGTTGTTTAGGAGGAAGGGAATAATAATAATTTGCTATTGCCACAAATTCCACCTCCTTCTGGTCCTGCTGATGCCGAAAATGGGGGAAATGAAAGGAGCGAAAGTGTAAAAAATGTTATTCAACGTTTCAATAAAATTGGGTAATGCAAAAATTGGAAAATTGAAATAGAATTGAAAAATTCAAAGTCCCAGATTATTTGGCCCAGACACGCCCTCAATGGATTGGTTGGGCCATCACAAAATGGGATTGGGCCGATTGAAGGAGGAAAAGGGGGATGAAGGGGAGGAGGAGGAGGGGGAGGCGGATATGGGAAAGGAAGTTGATTCAAATTCGGAGGAGGATTCAGATTTGGAAGAAGACGGATATTCGGAATTGTCGGATGCCACAACAGAGACCGGTGGCCTAATGGAGAGAATAAGCAGAAGGTGGGAGGGGAATGGGAATTGATTAGAGGAATTTTGGATTGGATTAAAGGGGGTCGAGCATTGGAAAAGGTGACAACACACTGACAACCAGAATTATTGAGGAAATGCGCCAAAAGGGATTATTCAAGAAAGTGCCAATTGAGACAGGGTTGGTCCATTAATAAATGGGAGGAATATATGTCATAATTTGTGCAGATTGCCATCGGAGGTTGGCCGAATGAGGAATGCACCAAAAAAGGTATCGGAAATATGAAAACAAATTGAATTGAAATAAATGAATTATTTAGTCCCGAAAAGGATATGTGAGTGATCCGCCCAAAAGTATTGCATTTGAGGGAATGCCAACAAACTCCGGAATGTGCAAATCCCAAACTGAGCCGAATGGAATGGAACATGAAAATGGTCCGAAAAATGTCCAATTTCCCTGTTAAATATTCCCCCAACAGATTTGGCCATTACCTCCAGGGCTAATAAGGCGAATTTGCGTTCGAAAGGGCGAAGAAGGACAACAACAGCCGGGGAGGAGGTGAAGGCAAAAACGGCGAGTATGGTCAGTTCACAAAGTGGAAGCACAATTATGGATGAAGAAATTGGGGCTACGGTCATTCCACGATATGAAACTGGCGATGAGAAGGAGGATAAACGGTTGAGGGAATTACATTCAGTGGCAATGGAATTTCTTCAAGTGCAAAGGGCATATGTGGATTTGCTTCAACATATTGGAGAGAATTATTTAAAGTAAATTGGAATGGAGATGGGGATAATATTATGAGATGAATTCATTTTAAAGTTATTTGTTGGAATGTGAAAGGCAAATGAATAGAAAATGGTTGGTGCCATCCGGGCCACCAACCAATGAACCACATGTCATCCAACGAATTTCTGACCAATTCAAAATGATTTTGAATGTTCACAAAGTTGTTTTCCTCGATGTTTTTGCCATCAAAGTTGCAAAATGGTTGCCGGGAAAGAATTGAAATAAAATAATTGGGGAATTTATTAGGGATTCGAGGAAGCCGGATATGGCCGAAGTATTCCAAAAGAATTCGGATTACCTAAAAATTTGCAACAATTTCCTAAAAACAAAACGAAAATTGGCGGCCGAATTTCAGCAAGCATTGGATGAAAATCGTGATTTGGCCTACGTAACAAAGAAATTTGAACAAGTTTAATATTGGGGGAAAAAGGAATAATTAATTGGCATTGGCAAATTTTAATAGGGAATATTGAATGAAGGTGATGAAAGTGGTGGAAGAAAAGGTGTAGTAGATGGCGGAAATGCAATGAATTTGAAGGGAATTTCAATTGTAATGCAATTGGACGCAGTGCACCAAAATGTGGTCAGATATAAATTATTGATGGAAAGGTACAGAAAATATTTGCCCGACAATTTGGTCGAGGCCAAAATTGCGGATGAGGCATTGAAGAAATTGACGGCAGTTTCAAACAATGTGAATGAATTTTTGGCGGGTGCCGATGCGGACCATAAATTGTTGGAATTGCACCGAAAATTGCAAGGAGTATTCGATGTAAATTTAGGGAATTTATAATAAATTCAAATTTGCATTTGAGGTTTTTGCACCCGACAGAAAATTATTGCATGAAGGGGAATTGAGGAGGCAAACAAGAAAGGAACTCCAATTGCGCTATTTGATCCTATTTTCGGATATGCTACTTCTTTGCCGATACAATGGAACATTGATAAGCGGAGGAGGGGACAGTTTTGACGCAAGCAGCCTCTACAAAATGCCAATTGAGAAAGTCCGACTTCACGTGGAGGAACACGAAGATTATGAGTTGGAATTTGTGGTTCAAAGTCCCAAAAAGACGAGTGCATTTGTGGCAAAATCGAAGAGGGAAAGGGACCAATGGGTACAAAGAATATCGGAGGCAATGAAGGTGGCCAAAGAGACGAAGATTCAAAGGCGGTCACTGGTCAAAATGGGCACATTAGGGCACCACCATAAAGTGGTCGAACAAAAATGTTCGACAGAAAGCAATGTTGGGGCAAGCAGCCAATTTTATGAGCAGCCAAATGGGCCACAACAAATGGAAAAGCAAATTTCAGGTGAGGAGGAATCGCCCGAAATTGAGGAAAAGCCATTTGAGCCAACAAAAGACGAACCAAACAATGGGAATAAAAGTAAATTCATTCAAATTGTACCAAAATGGACTAAACATTTCATTAAAAGGGGAATCCAATTCGACTTCATCATCATTGCCCCATTCATCATCCACTCCCCCAACAAATCATCATTCACGTTTTGAGGCACTTTGGATTCCAGACAATAAAGCCACCAAATGTTTGATGGCCGGATGTGACACCCGTTTCTCAATGTTACGTAGAAAACATCATTGCCGTCAATGTGGATGGCTAATTTGCCAAAAATGTGTTGGCCAAGCCCCAGTCCGCGTGAAAGGATGGGAAAGGGTCAAAGTTTGCCCACAATGCTTTCAGGAGAACAAAAATGCATGTGGGTGATTGAGGAAAAGGGGGCAATTTGATTGTGAATTAAAGTTGAACAGGGCAGATTGTTCCCAGCAAATATGCTCATCCTCATTTCACCCAATCCGAAAGAAAATGGCCAAAAGACGGAGGCACAAGATTCGACGCATTTAAAGGCATAAAATCCACGAAACTAAAAATTCAACCTTTTCCAATTATTTTGTAGTATTTTTCACTGGATGATCCAAATTTACGAATTTATTATAAAAACATTGATCGATCGGTGCCCCCGTCGGAATTGTTCATTGCCCCCTCCAATGGTTTATTGGCAAAAGCGCGAATTCCGGTCAAAGAAAAAGAATCGGGTGAACAGACTCTTGCCTCGGGCAAAGTTTATTTCAGGTTAAAATAAATACATAAAATACAATATCCCAATGAATACAAAATGTTGAGTTTCTCAAGAAAGATGCAAAAATGATATTAATTAAATAGAAAATTTATCATTTGCGCGTTGATGCTAAAAATAAAACTGATAAAAGTGTGGTGATGTATAAGAAGCGAATATAAAAATTATTTTGCAATTAAGTAATTCAAATTTAGGAGGTAAAATTGGTCGTAAATAAAGAAAAATGATTAAATTAAAGTACCTATAAATGTTCCATTTCCAAAAGATGGGCAGCTGCTATTTGTTGCTTTAGGGGTTTATAAATGGGAGGCGAATCAGAACAGGCGGAATTTACAATTTAGTGCAAATTACAAATCAGAAATACAATTTAGTGCAAATTACAAATCAGAATTACAATTTAGTACAATTTAGTGCAAATTACAAATTACAATTTAGTGCAATTACAAATCAGAAATACAATTTAGTGCAAATTACAAATCAGAATTACAATTTAGTGCAAATTACAAATCAGAATTACAATTTAGTGCAAATTACAAATCAGAATTACAATTTAGTGCAATTACAAATCAGAATTACAATTTAGTGCAATTACAAATCAGAATTACAATTTAGTGCAATTACAAATCAGAATTACAATTTAGTGCAATTACAAATCAGAATTACAATTTAGTGCAAATTACAAATCAGAATTACAATTTAGTGCAATTACAAATCAGAATTACAATTTAGTGCAAATTACAAATCAGAATTACAATTTAGTGCAATTACAAATCAGAATTACAATTTAGTGCAATTACAAATCAGAATTACAATTTAGTGCAATTACAAATCAGAATTACAATTTAGTGCAATTACAAATCAGAATTACAATTTAGTGCAATTACAAATCAGAATTACAATTTAGTGCAATTACAAATCAGAATTACAATTTAGTGCAATTACAAATCAGAATTACAATTTAGTGCAATTACAAATCAGAATTACAATTTAGTGCAATTACAAATCAGAATTACAATTTTTAGTGCAATTACAAATCAGAATTACAATTTAGTGCAAATTACAAATCAGAATTACAATTTAGTGCAATTACAAATCAGAATTACAATTTAGTGCAATTACAAATCAGAATTACAATTTAGTGCAATTACAAATCAGAATTACAATTTAGTGCAATTACAAATCAGAATTACAATTTAGTGCAATTACAAATCAGAATTACAATTTAGTGCAATTACAAATCAGAATTACAATTTAGTGCAAATTACAAATCAGAATTACAATTTAGTGCAATTACAAATCAGAATTACAATTTAGTGCAAATTACAAATCAGAATTACAATTTAGTGCAATTACAAATCAGAATTACAATTTAGTGCAATTACAAATCAGAATTACAATTTAGTGCAATTACAAATCAGAATTACAATTTAGTGCAATTACAAATCAGAATTACAATTTAGTGCAAATTACAAATCAGAATTACAATTTAGTGCAATTACAAATCAGAATTACAATTTAGTGCAATTACAAATCAGAATTACAATTTAGTGCAATTACAAATCAGAATTACAATTTAGTGCAATTACAAATCAGAATTACAATTTTTAGTGCAATTACAAATCAGAATTACAATTTAGTGCAAATTACAAATCAGAATTTTGCATCTTTTTTGGGAAAGCCGAAGTTTCGCTTTTTTATAATTTTATGGGAAAAGTGACACCATTTGTACAATTAAATTCAGGAATCGGAAAGGTGTCCCCTCTCTTCGTTGGGCCAGACTGACTCGCGAATTCCTCCTTCAATTTTATGAAGCCGAATTTGTGAGTGGAGCAAAATCAAATTTATGATTTGTTTTTTTTAAAGGACGATCAAGCTGCAGAATCCTTCTTCATTTATGGCTATTCTGTGGAATTCAATGAAACAGAGGATGGGGGAATGATCATTGAATTGACGCATCGAAATCAAATTCAAACAGATCGAAAAGAGGAAAAAATTGTGTTCCATGTTCTTCATTCCAGATCAGCAGAAAAGTATGCATTCGATGGGAGAATTATTCAAATTTATTTTTATTGTTTTGTTGAGCAGATGGCTGGCAACATTGCAAAGAATTTTAATCATCGATGAACCATTGGAAGGACCAACAGGGGCAGAAGGAGAAGAATGAATGATTTTATATATTTTTATTACAATTAAAATGGCCAAATGTGATCTAATACGAAAAACAATTGTGAACTTATTTCCACTCTCTTTATTCCATTTTCCCAATTCTTTAATCCCTGTAAAATTATTTACCCATCCATTTTCACTTTAACCTCAATTGAAATGTGCCTATTCGACAATTAATTTATATAATATATAAATAAATTCTTAATTCTTGAATTGCTCAATTTTGGTCAATTCCTTTCCATGTTCATGTCCATTAACGATGGCACCATGTTGTCCTTCTGCTGCATGTTCATTTCCATGTTCGTGTTCATTTCCATGCTCATGTTCGTGTATTTCCTCCTCTTCTTCGCTTCCTCCACTCAAAATATGTGGTGAAAGCACCTTTATTTATCCAATTATTTTCTTTTAAAACCCCCATCACCCTCCCAATTTTACTTCCAAAACCATTTGTTCTCGGCTGAGTACTCCGGGTGAGAGGATTGTTGGCGACAATATAATTATGGCCAATTGTTCGGGAGAAATTATCCTTGGCGAAAGGAAAACCGGGCTTAAAACCTTGATAATGCCCATTTCCGGGGAAAGGACACGAGGCTCCAATGCTCTGGGTGAAAGGACTTCAGCGATCATTGCCTCGGGACTAAGCACAAATGGAGAAAGGGCCCGAGGAGAAAGAACCTTCAATGAAATTGTATTACTGTATGATGAAAATGGAAAGAAAATGCACCTCTGCGCGGAATGCGCCCGGCGAAAGGATTCGAGTGAAGAGGGCATTGGGCGAGAGAATGGCGGCAACAAAGGCTCGAGGCGAAAGAATCTCGGCGGAAAGGGCAGCCGGGGCCAAAAGTTCCGAGACAAAGGCATGCGGCGAAAGAATCATGGATTCCTAAATTGAAAAATGGGATTAATTTTATGGAAATGAAAATTGCCAAGGCCACTCCTTCGGCAACAAAATTGGTGAATGCAAATGGGGCCAAGATTTTGCTGCCTCCATTTCCCTCTTCATTCTTTGGTTGTTCATCCATTTGGGCCAATGCTTGAATGGCTTTTTCAAGGTGGAAATGCCGTTTATTTGGATTGATTGTGGACATTGCCGGTTCATCATTGAATAGCAAATCGGCCTTTTTGTTGGAATTTGTCTTCAAAATCATTCCCCATCTTTCTTTCTTACCCTTTCCTTCCCAAAAACCAATTCTGCTTGGCATTTTCGCAAAAAAGTAAACCCAAATTCCTGCATTTCCTTCCTCTGTTCCGGTTCCATCATTTTTGCCCATTTCCTTTCCCTCCTTTGCAATTCCAACACAGCAGGAAATATTTGCTCCTCCAATTGCCTTTTCTCCTCCCCAAATTCATTCAATGTTTTTTCAATCGCTTGACCGGCTCCACTCAATGCCAAAATTCGATTCAATAATTTTCCGCCCTTTGGATTGGCCAATGGAAGGAATCCATCATTTGTGGGTGAAAGACTGAACATTTGAGGGGAAAGTAACCAATCCATCGATGATTTATGCTTTTCGGGCAACAATGAAAAGAGACGGGGCGAAATCAGAGAAATTCGCCGAAAAATTGGTCGACCCTAAATTAGGGGGGAATAAAGGGAAAATTATGGGTGGCACTCGAATTGTCGAGAGGATTTGTTGGCCAATTTCATTTTGGGCAAATTGATCAAAACGCAATCGAAGGTCAAAAGGAAGATGGGAACGAAATAAACTCAAAAAGGGGAATGGAGATATATTCAAATCAATTCGTACATACTCGGCATTCTTTTGTGCTATTTTGGCCAAATATTTTCGGCAAAATTGTCTCATTTCCAGGAATTTTTGTAATTCCCTCAAATTCTCCACGTGAACCAATCCTTTGGTAGCCCTTTTTTGCCTTCCAGGTAAAATCACTTCAAAATGCATATTTGCCCCATCCAATCCAATTTCTATTTGTTTTGGCTCATTCTCCTCCTCCATTGCCCTTCTTTTCGTGCTAATCAAATTCTCCATTGTTTCCTTCAACATTCCCATTAGCCCCTCCAAAGTTGATTCTGGCATTTTTTGTTCCCCAATTCCATTTCTCCTTTCCATTTCCATTCGATTTTTTTGTTTGATCAGCGAATTTACACATTTTGCTAATCCTTTGGCCGTTTTTCCACCTTCCTCTTTTGCGCATTCCAAAAATATTGGCCTTTCAGCCGGAGGTAATGAAGTCAACAGGGATTCGGCCTTCAGCTGAATTAAAATTTCTTCAAAATTGTCCAATCATGTGTTTACACTTTTCAACCCTTCCTTTCCTTTTATTTAATTAATAAAATTGGCATTGGCACATTTTTGATAAATATTTTGCCCCTTTAAATGAATTGGCCAAGTGGCGTTTGCCAACCAGCCAAATGTTGACTGAATTTTCTCAGAATTGAATGGAAAATGACTTCCTTTCCCTTTTTGTCCCACCTGGGTCTAATTTTTACTCAATCGGCACATTCCATTTCCTTTTTCCATTTTTGGCATCCGCCCTCACCTTCAATAAAGCCATGACGGCGGCCCGATGCCAATATTCGTCAAGGGCAGACAAATTCAGCGAATAAAATTTCGAAGAATTGGCCAACATTTCAGAGGGGACAAAAATGAGGAAAATGGCCAAATGGGAAGAAAAAATGGAGGATAATAAAATTTGGAACATGCCAAAAATGGAATAAATGATTGGGATGATGTACTAAAATGGCGTAAATTGAGCGACGGGAGAGGGACTGGATTTGGACTTTTTGGAGGGAACGGGATTGGTGGTGAATTGAACAATGGAATGGAATTGGGGGAGGGGGTGAAAGGTTGGGAGGGAAAATTGGGTGGAAAAGCAGGTTAGGTAGAATTGAAATTTGATTGGATTTGATTGATCCCCAAAAAATGAATGGCACATTCCCAAATGCATTTCAATTTCAATCAAAATGCACAAATTATGCCATCCCTTGATCCTTCTCCCTTTAATCCCTTTTGATTGATGCCAATGCCAATTCACTCAACATCATTTCCCCCAACCATTTTCACATTCATTCCTTCCAAATTCTCCAAATTCATTTACTCAATTTCCAATTTTAGTTTTTATTTCCAAAATAAAATATTTAATAATAATAAATTCGCACTGAAAATGGCCAAATTCCTTCTGAATCGCATTAAACGGGCATTGGGCCGAGTGTTGGTCAAAATGACGAAAAGAAATGAGGAAAAGAAGGAAAAGCCAATTGCCAAGAATGCCGAAAAGGATAACGATATCCATCCGATGAATTTAAGGTAGAATTTATCAAATTCTCAATATGTCCTCATCATTTTTTATAGTTTGGCGGAATCCATTTGGAGCATTGCCATCCCAATTCCGATTCCACCGTTCCATCCACTTTTCACCTCAACACCAATTCGTCAAATGGAAATTGGCTCGCCCAAAATGTTTCGCACTCCCAGCGCCGAATCCATGATCTCCATCTTCATTGAACGCCTTTTCTGATGAAAATGAAATGAAATGGAAATAAAATAATATTCATTAATGGCAAATATATTTAGGCATTTATTATTATTTTTAATATTATTTTAATTTGCCAATATTCCACCACCGACTCATAATTATTTCTTTGTTCAATTTTCTTTTTAATTGTTGAATTTAATAAAAATGTACCAAAAAATGTGTGCCAAATTTTTATGCCACCCAAAAAGACCACCCATTTTCCCATGCGTCTGAATGAATGAACTGGGATCCATCCATCCATTCATTCATAAATTATTTTCACGTCACCTTCCAATTTGCAGCAATAATTTTGACTGAACCAAACAAATTCATTTCCCTCCTCCCATTTATTTATTATTTAACATAATTTTCCCATCAATTAAATTGTTTGTCGCGGGAATGGGAAAAAGGGCAAATTTATTTTTAATTGCATTTTATGATTCAATTTAATCCCTCCTCCTCGAAGGGCAAATATTTAAATTAAATTGACGCAAGGTTGTTTAGCCATCCATCCAATCAGCGGCCAGCAAATTTGCTTTGTTTCATTCGCCCCCATCCATTCATTTATTCATTTCCTTTTAGGCATTACTCCTCCAATTTTATGGTCGATTTAATATCTTATTTAAGCCGATACAAATTTGTGGGGTTGGATTGGATTCACGCCATTCAAATTATTTAATTCATTCATTTGCAAAATTGTTAATTGGCCGGCACTGCCTTCCTTTCCCATCCAATCCCCTTTCCCCCTCCCCTTTCTTTCATTCATTTATTATTTTTTGACGTTTTCATTTGCTTTTGGTCTTTTGTCCGTTCATCAAAAAAACTGTTTTGAATTTTGATAGTTTATTTCAAATATTTTTGACTGTATTCGTAATTTTCACGGCAATTTTGATTGCTAAAAAGGGAACAAATTGCACCTGACTGCCCCAAGCATCATCAAAATATATTCCCTTCCGAATGACTCATTCGAATATTTGGCACCAATTTTGAATATTTGAACATTCTCCAATCCATCTGCCTTCTTTTCATTTCCGTTTTATTATTTTATTTAAACAACCAATGTGTGATTTTGTTTCTCAATTTCCTTCCTTCCCATTCAATTCCAATTCCAATTTGTCCCCTCCTCATGACTTTTTGAATTCATTTCCCTCATTTTTTCCATCTTCAACAGGAAATCGGCTTTAAATATGTAAAATTTTCCAATTTAGTCAGCGGAGAATTTGTGTGTGGATTGGGCCAAGGGCTAGAGTCGGTTGTTTTGGCATCAAAAAATACTCCAAAAATATCTCCTCCATCCATCCATCCATTTCACTATATCCCCACGCATTGCCATTGGCCATATCCATCTCATCCATCCATCTAATATTCCCCTATATTCCATTCATTTATTCATCATTTATTAATCCTTCCAAGGGCATTCTTTGTAGGCGGGGAAACCCCAAAACGGATTAAATTCTCCTCTGCTTCTCTGAAGGTGGTCGAGACTAAAAGTTCATCAACAAAAAACGGATCCCTTTATTCTTTTTTTTGGGTGGGCCACAATACCCTCTCCCTCTCATAATAATATTATAATTGAATGAAGCCTCCCAAAAAACCTTCCTTGAATTCATTTCCTCCGGTCTCATTCCCAAGGGATAATAAAAAATGGGAAAATGGACAATGCCAAATACGGTGTCCGGTGCCCGCCTTTCCTTTTGCCATTTTCGTCATTTCGCGCATTGGATGGTCATCGGCTGAATATTACCTTTGTTTATTACTCATTTTGGGGCACCTCACCAAATAAAAACATCCTTCCTTTTTTGCATCCTACTGCCTCATTTGCGTCAAAATAACATGGGAAAGGAGGGGTAATGTGGCAAATTGGTTTTGTTTTTTTTTTTCCCAAAAGGAAGAGGAAAAAAGATGACCTCAACCCGCCAGCCGCCGATGTGCCGGAAATCGTTGCAAATTGCGAAGAAGAACTTTGAGACCCAAAAAGTGCGAATGAATATGTACAGTGTTCGCCCATTCATCCATTTTGTGATGACGATGCCATTAAAATGTGGCAAAAACAATTTTTGGGAACGATGACCAACCAATTCAAATTTTAAATTGGCCTCAACAACCTTTGCCTTCTCCTCCATTCCCGGTACCCCTTCCCCCTTTTTGCCTTTCCCATTTACGTTTCATTTTCCTTCCGACTCATTACCTTTCCCCCTTCCCACATTCTCTTCATTTCATGTGAATGCCACCCCACAAAAGTAGTATTCATCCAATCCAAACAAAATTGTTCAATTTTGTGTCAAATTCAAACCCAAAAAGTGCATCATTCATTTTAACGGCCAATCATTTTTGCCACCAAAAAATGGTTGTTTTTCTCCCATTCCAATCCCGTAATTGAGTTTTACAAGAAAATGCCATTGGCAAAAACAACAAAAATAATTTTGGTCAATTCAATCCGTCCGCCTACAAATTCCTCGAATCAATTTGAAGGATTTTCTGCGTCAATTTTCATAATTCCCCTCTATCTCCTTTTTTATTTAATTTTCTTTTTTTTTTATGATTTTCCACCAACTTTTTCTCAAATTCATTTTTCGCCCCCAAAATTGACCTCACCTCTGCCCTTTCCTTCCGACCGTTGTGTTAATTCAATTTCCTCTTCTAATTCTAACCAAAATTGGTATATTTATTAAGGCCAATTCCATTCATTATATCATTCTTCCATTCCATCCATTCATTCCCAGACAATTTCATTGTCTTTCCCCCAATATTCTTGGCCACAATTCCCGCACCCTAGTTCCACCTTTTCCCCACCCATTTTCGCCGCTAATCGAATTCCTCAACAAAACAAAACGCAGACCCAAAGCATTTGGCCCTTTGCGCACCAAATTCCTCCATTTTCCAATATTTTCTGTTAAGACAGATGCATTTTGGCCATATTGGCATTTGGCATTGACTCATTCATTCAGCCAGTCTGATTAATGCTAAATAACTTTAGAAGGGATTAGCCAAATCCCAACCAAATTCTTCTCCAATTTTTTGACCATCCAAATCCTCAATCCATTTAATCGACCTTATTCTGCCAGTTAATCCAAATCCAAATCCAGACCAAATTCTAATGAACGAAAATGAAACATTTTTTTGATGTTGGATTAATTCACGCCTTATAGTCTGAACTACAGTATAAATCTGTAAAAATACAATAAATTTCCCATTCTTTCCTCCAATAAATGTCCATTTAATTCATTTTAAAATTAACCGGGATTTCTGGGTGTCAAAATGGCATTTTCCTCCTTTTCCGCCAATTCCCATTCAATGCCAAAAATCATTTCCTGTTCGGCTGGTTCACAATAGGCCAATGGCAACCAAAATGGCCAAGTCGGAGTAGATACTTACGGTTCGAGTGGACAGTTAGTACTAAGGAAAACTCCCTACCGAGAACCAGCCGAAAGACAAACGGCTACTTTTTCCGGCGGACCACCTGCTGTGAATTGACCATCCAAAAGGTAAACGGCTACTTTTTAGCCAGATGGTTCCTCCAAAAGGAGCCCACAGGAAATGAGCTACTTTTTCCCTTCCTTTCAATTAGAGATGGACCACCCGCTGTGACCACAATGTGGATATTGAGCAACTTATAATTGTGGAATTGAGAGGTAAAGACAGGAGGACGATTAAATGATTAATGGGTCTTTCGGAGATGGTCCCCTCCAGAAATGGAGCCAAAGGATATTCGGATAATTTTCCCCTCTAACAATTGACCAAATTGATTCCCATTTTTTTTTTGAATGACTCTAGGGGACAGTTCAATTTTAGAATTTTGGAAATGAAATGGAATGACATCGAATGATTAATGTCTCCAATTTGTTAGGTGAGGACTTCTCCTCTGACTCCTTTCCTGAATGATAGCACGACGAAGATGAAAGAGGAGGGGCGAAGGAAAATTTACTATGGAATGATGGATTAACCTGTGAGAACAACTAGATGTTAGACGAAAACCTTTTCTTTCCTTTTCTCTCATTTGAATTTATTATTTTATTTATTTATTAATTGAGTAAAAATACTTAAAATGAGTAAAATTGATATTAATTAAGTAAATGAGTAAAATGAATAAATACAATTTTTGTGAGTAAGATGGATAAAAAAGGAAATATTGTTGTAAGAGTTGCCGGTTATTTGAACAAGTAATTACGCGGCTGTACCTTCTTTACTTTCGAGGAGGATGGTGAAGTCGGAAGAACACTTCTCTGAACGCCTGTAATGATCACGGTGAACGTTGCTTCATTCAATTGTACATTAAAGCCTTCTAATTTATTTAGGATTCGTTTCACCAAAGCATGCAAATTAGTATTTTTCTTGATCGGTTCACATATTTCGCCACCATAGGGAATTTTAGTAGAACGGATAGTAAGACCGATATGATCAGGATAGAGTCCATGTTCACGACCATATTCAAAAAATTTATCCGAGCATCCATTGAAACAATCGGTTATAATTCCTTTGGTATCTTTCTTATGCAAATTGCGGAGCTTGAATTTCCCTCGGTATTTGACTATTCCAAATGATGGAATGTGTGAAAGATCCTCCTCCAATAATTTTGGAATAGACTCAACTTCTTGATTTATATTTTGCATATTTTTAGGATATCAAAAAAAATTTTTTTTATTTTCGGACCTCTCAAATTCTGGAAAAAATTGAGAATGATTTCGAAAATCGGGGAAAGTCAATTATATAAGTAAAAATGAGTGGGCGTGGCCTATATGGCCAAATTGGCATTTAATTAGCCAATTAGCACCGAGCATTTGGATGCAACAGAAGAAATTAAATAGTATATTTTCCTAAGAGATAGAGAAAAAGAGTAAAATTTCAATCTGGCGCGAAAAAAAAACAGTTTAAAAAATCCTCAATGGTTTTAATCATAGATCATATTTTACTGATTCATCCAAGAGTATAAATAGCCTAGAAAATCCGATATCCTTCATTCATTTCCTAAAATCCTTATTAAGATGTCCAAAAACTCTTCCCCTGAAACTCTCTTTGATATTTCCTTCAGTTCCCGAATAACCGGACGAATCTATAATAATAATATCGAGATGGAAGAGGAACCGAAAGAGGAAGTTATGAAGGAACAGGAAAATAAAAAAGAGCAATCAATGAACAAGGAACAACCGACGAATAAAGAACTGTTAGATTTTCTCAATTATCTTATTACTCTTCTTCCAAAATATCCGAAAAATACCCCGTCAAGCACTGAGATTGCCAAAGAAATGAGTAAAAGAGCTGGAGCCGATTTTGAGTCCTTCTTTTCACTTCTTCAAATGTTTATGATCGACCCTTCAAAAAATGAGGATAAACTACCAAAAGAACAGATCGATCTCTTCAATGAAAATATGAGTAATTTAGCCCAAAATGGAGAAATAGCCTCGATGAAAGTTTGGCCCGACGATCTACATAATTTACTCACTTTAATCTCCGGAGCTGCTGCATTTTTGCATCATACACTAGAGCCAAAACCCATGCCTCCATTGGCTTCCTCTACCGAGACCTTGGTTTCCCCACCTCCGGCCGACACTTTACCTCCTCCACCATTTATCGAAACTAAAGAAGAGAGGAAAACCCGAATTAAGGAAAAGATCAAAAGAAAAATGCCGACACCAGAACAACTAGAGGAAATGAGAGAAGCGGAATTACCCGATATCGCGGCCGCTGATATGGAAGAAAGTGACATGGAATGATTTACCCAATTAATTATATCTGATAATATTTACTCATCAATTATAAGTAATTATAATTATTTACTCATGTATGATATGAATAAATATTTTTTAACTAAAATTTGTGATCATTCGTTTTTTCTTAACAAGGAATTTTACACAAAAATGAGCATATATGCAAAACTCTACATACACTTTTTACATGCATATGATTTTAGAGACATGCAAGTGATTCTAGGGGTATGATTAATATACACTTGCACAAAAATTAATTTTATTATGAGTAAAATAAATAAGTAATATGTAAAATAAATACAAAATATAATATGAATAATTAAATAGTTGTATCACTAGTAATTGTTCTATTCTTATCGAGCATGAATAATGAGTCGGCCTCTCCCATGGCAATGAGCATTACGCCACCATCTGGTACAGGTGTACCAAATCGAATATGTACTGCTGTCGTTCCATTTCTTATCAAATCGAAAAGCCCTCCTGTGTCCTCGCCGCTATTAGTCAAATTGAAGACGTAGATACAATGAGTTTTCCCATATTGAGCATAAGTTATTCCATTTCCCTCAGATGTATTACTGAATCCGATGGCCTCGTTCATATCGTGAAACGGTCTCATATATCGGTTTTGAGTGTAAGACAGATTATATGGAGCTTGAGGGAATTGTCGTCCATTGGCCACGATTGAGATTTCTCGTACGTCGAATGGTTGAAAATTAAAAGGGCTCTTTGCCAAATGGCCAACGTAGTCAGCATTGGCCACAAGTCCAAGGATGATGCGCCGAGGGACTTGATCTTGAAATATATTTGCTGAGAATTCATAACGCCCTGGACTAATGTACATGGACTTCATCATTGATTTGCGTACGGCATAACGGGCAGGTTTTTCTTCCAATTTCCGAGCAATATCGAGACTGAGACCATCCATTAAGGACAATTTCTTTACATATAATTTACATGCCTGAATTTCCAAATGATAAGTGGTGGCAGCATTCGGCGATACAAGCAAAAATTTCGCATCGTTGGGTTGAATCTCAATGTCGATTTCAATTTGGTTGAGAAGAAACTGAGGTTGACAAAAGATATCGGCATCGAGCTTGGCAACGAATTGAGCCGTCCTACTCCCCGCAAATAGGGCCTTCCTCGCTTCATGTCCGGCTCCGGACTCCAGTGAATCGTCGTTAATTCCTGAATAATAACCGGCTTCGTTCAGATGACACATTTTGGCCGTAGGCGAATATGAGAGCTCATGTGTAAAATAAGTCTTGTAGGCCATTAGCGAATTTGAATTGAATATTTCTCGATTATTAATCCAGACTCTCATATTATTCATAAAAGTATTGCCAAGCATTTGAATTGGAGCCACATCCTCTCCAGCTGCTAAATTTGTCATAACAGTGCCCAAATGAGTCTCCTTACGAATACGAAATTCGGTGAGCAAATAAATTTTTGTCGGATCAATATAGTTATCGGAGGCATGAATTTTAAAATGATAAGGCGGATCATTAATCGGGTTATCGGTCAAAATCTCAAATGTTTTGCTTGAGGATACGGTAACATTTGTCGGTGGAATTTGAAAGAAATCCAGCGCATTTGTTATGGAATTTACGCTATCCTTATCAATCTTGTAGAAAGCCATTTTTATTATTAGTAGAGACCAAATACGTCGGAGCGGAGCCTTTTCTTTGAATGAACAATTGGTTTCGTAATTTCCGAACTAATGATGGTCTGATGAGATAATGGATTCGGTCGTCGCCTTTTTATAGTTCTCGCGTAGCGAGGTGATGGGCCGCCTCCAAATTGTTTGACTCCTGTGACATTTTCGAGACCCTTCCTGCTTTCTTCAATTAGCGCATGACGCAATGGTTGTCCTTCTTTGACTTGCTCAATTATTCGATGTCCTGTATTCAAAGCCTCATTTCTAAGTGCCATTCCAGCATGACGAATTAGGGGCATGAAGAATCTCAATACTCCGCGAAAAACATCTCCAATACCCGTTCCTCTTTGGAAGACAGGTCCTCCTCTATAGATTGGGAACGCTTCATCCAATCCTCTTCCGACCTGAATATAGTCGTCAAAGACAATAGAGTTTATATCGAATATCTCGTGAACCATTTTAAAATGATTTATGTGCTATGATCGGTTCGTTAATCCTTTATATAGTGCCTCCAACTAAATGAGCGAAGTGAATTAAATGAATGTATTGAGTCGAATGGAGTAGCGAGGCGATAACCGACGCTAAACTCCGGAATCACGAGGCGAAGTCGACGCAAATTCCAGTAATGTTATTACACCATTTCCGGAAATGATATTTCACCAATTCCGGATTGAGTCTGATATATGGATGCTGACCTGATGGATGTATTAAATTGAATTTATCCATAAAAAATAATGAATAATAAAATGAGTAAAATAAGGGACAATCATTGGGGAAATAGGGAAAATATACATTTATCTACGATAAGCCCATTGTCCTAGATTTGTCTTCTTTTCTTTTCCTGGAGCAGGAAGTCCTTCTATCGGTTTTCTCTTCCTCATTTCTCTACGTATAGCGGATGAAACTACTTCGATTAATTCCGGATCTCGACGATATTTGACTCCAGGTCTCCCATAAATCTCCATTGATGTTGGCCCTCTTCGTCTAAGGGGCGCCTCCAAAGCCAATTGAATTGACGATGAAGGTAGAGCTGAATGCTCCAATGGTTCTGGTAAAGCCAAATTTGATGGACCTCCTTCCAATTCTCTCCTAATTGAGCCATAATTTCTTATAACAGATGGACGAGAACGTAATGCTACGAGACCAGCTTTGGTATTTTTCTTCTTCTTTGCCACGGCCTTTGATTTTGTCGACATACCCAAAGGTTTTCGAACAGCTGATGGTAAAGCCAAATTAGATGAGGGACCTTCCAATTCTTCATTGATTAAATGATAATTTCGTAATGTAGACGGTCGTGAAAGTGAGGATACGGGGCCTGTACGTCTATTTTTAATCATTTCTTTTATTTTCTCTGGTCCTGTAGGATATCTCGATACTCCTCTATTTTTATTCTTCTTTACCACAGCATTTGAAAATGATGAAGTGAAATCTGGATGTGTATCCAATAAGGCCAATTGTTCTCGACTAGGAAGAGGCAATGTTATTTGAGTCGGCATCTGATTGGCAATCTCTCTTACTTGTGAAACCGTATTTGATATACCCTGTATCCATCTTCTCGAAGGAAAACTTGGTTCTTCTTCTTCATCTTTTCCTTGATGAAATATCTCAATAGAATTTTGAGGAGGAATCAAAGGCGGAGACGGTAACGGAGACGGCGGCAATGACTCAAACGCCTCTTCTTCAATCGGAATACGAGGATCATCGTCCATCCATTCATGTTCTTCTCTTGGTGGTGGTGCTGGCGTCGGTGGAGGATGTCTTTCGTTCTCGATTACAAAATCTTCATTCTCATCTCCTTTTCTCATTAATATTCGCGCACCTCTGTCTATCTCAACTTTAATTGGCCGATCCTCTCTGTCTTTTCTCAATTTTAGATAACGGCGAAGTTCTTGATTATATTTGATATTTTTCTTCGATGATTCATTTCTCTCTCGACGAATTTTATCCAGTTCACGTTTCGTAAAATCCAAATTGGGTTCTCCGGTATCCGTAGAAACGAGGCCTCGATAAATTTGTTCCGGTAATAAAATGAGTTTATTCGCCATCGAATAAAATTCTCGTTAGAATTGGAGCCAATAATGCTGCAAAGAAATGAGTTCCGGCTCCTGTTCCTTTTTGAATAATGAATTTTCTCGCACCTCTCTCTGTTTTTATACGGCTGATTCGGCGGACATAATCGGCATAGTCAAAATCTCATCATCAGAATTTCGCCATTGTCTTTGTGACTCAAAATTTATTCGAGAAGAAAATCAAAGTGGCTAGACAAAATGCTCAATATTTGGTCCTTATGAGATCTCCAAACTCTGCCTTGGCTATACGAAATATCGGAACTCAATTATTTCCCCGCCAATTGGACTATTTTCTCGATGCCTACAAGCAAGCCACAAATGAGCCATATGGATATTTGCTAATCGATATGCATGCAGCCAGTGATCCTCAGCTTCGGCTACGCACAAAAGTATTTAAGGACGATGAACATGTCATATTTACTCCTAAATATATCTAAATATGAGCCCGAAGTTTACTTCGAGTTCCCTCCTCCCTCCGAGAGTCGACTATTCCGGTTACGTTATCGTCGTCTACATCACCTGCGGGCAAATCTATATATAAGGACGGGGAACATGTCATTTTCTCCCTCATAAAAATTGTATGAAAATTCTTTGGCTTTGAGATGTCCGTCCAAATTCCGAAATATATTTACTCAAATTCCAAGTTTTTAAAACAATTGAGTAAGATGAAATCTGAGAAAAGTTTACGACAATTATTGAAAAAGGCCAATACACAAGAATTGCTTGCTATATGCGAATATGTCTCAATATTGTCTCATCCATAATCACATTGGACCAAGCGCCAGAGGAAACAACTTTTACCCTATGCCGATTATGTCC